>JARQOC010000005.1:549393325-549420880 GCA_033576535.1 Allobates femoralis
AACAGATTAGGGGGTTAATTTATTCGTGACGCCACCTATGAGTAGTTTCGGTAAGGGCTACCGACGCTGCGGAACCTCCAGGGGATGGATAGCAGCAAGATGGAACGCTCCCCACAGGCTGAGCGGTGATCCCCGGAGGCTGGAGCTGCTCAAGATGTTGTGCGGCAGCTGCGGTTACCTTGTGGTGCGAACGGACAGTTCATAAGGAAGCACGGACACAGAAAGTCTCTGTAAGGGGTCTTTACTGTAACCAGCAGGCAGTACATGGTATACAAATTACGGGTAGTGGACCGGGTGGACTCAGCAGTGATGGTGTCCCTTAGAGATCCGCAGTGTTCCTCCATTCTAGCTAAGTGGTTGCCAGTGTCGCCCAGGAATACCAGGTCGGGTACGGGGAGGCTGCTTCGATACCCTATCCAAGATGTACGTTATGGATGTTCTGGGGAGCCTTGGGTCCCTCGGTGGGTACACCGCTGGTTAGACGACTGGAAGTTGGCTGGTGGTGGGGTGCTTCTGTGAAGCTGCTCCTCCACGCTTCTGGTTCACGTAGCAGAGGTGAACTGCTGCAAGCTTCGGTACCAGTGAACCGGCTGTAAGGTTTTGGGCACAGGAGTCTTTTGGAACCCGTGGTTAGTTATGCCCGATCCCGGTTGTTGAGGTCTCAGGTGCTGACACCCGACCGGTGTTGGCCCGGGGGCTGCACGAGGTGCAGAGCCCCCGCTCCTCTCCAAGTTCAAGTTCTCTCTTCTCTAGCCAGACTACTACTGCTAAGTGTCTGTACTTCTCCTACACTACCCTTGCACTCCGCCCACCAGGACCTTGGATTGGCCCTCTATGTTAAGTGATGCATGCAGGGTTTTGGATTTCTAAGTTAACCAGGTCACTGCTGTGTCAGAGGATATCGCGGCTGCATTTATGGCTGCAATACTCTCTTGTGATGCACTCGTTGCGGGGCGCCACACATGTATCAAAGACTGCAAGCTGTTATTAAAGCCAGAGGTGGTGCAACAAAATACTAGTGATGTGTTGGAGTGTTCTTTTGTTTGCTTGTTTTTTAAGATTCCATAATTTTTCCCAGGGGTCTCTGCAGATTACTATGTGGACTGCCATCACCGAACATAATATAAAGTGACCACGGATATGAGATAAAGAGGGAAAAACTGCCGGCCTTGCACTATTGCTGCGATTTTAATATGTTATATTTGGCTTCTGGCTCCTATCACTATGACATGTCCTCATCACATTAGGATTAGTATACAGTTTATTTTGCGCTTCTTTTATAAAATGTCAGCCCTCGTGTGTTCATGTTCTGTGTGTGTCACCAAAAATAAATCATTCTACATTATAATTTACGACTTTTAAATTGCTAATATTTCCAAATAAATGACAGTTATAAACAATCAGCAAAATAGTTCACATTTAGAGTATTGGCAGGGCAGAGAACACATAAAAAATAAATTGGAAAAGTGCCTGTGCCACCCAAGGGAAAGCTCCAAAAATGATAAAGAACTGTCCGTTTTAACGTAAGTATTGCCCTTTTTCTGATCAGGTTTAGGGGACTGGCTTGTGAAAATTGAGACTGTGCATACTAATTAGACCTTGTCAAGTAAAAGGGAAAAAAACAAAGGCTCTGATTCATTATTTGCTTTTTAAAGTCACTTTTATTTTTTTGCCTTTTGTATTTGTTGACGATTCATCAAAATGGCCCACACAATTCTTGTCAGTCATCTTTGTGGAAGCTACGCACACCCCAATATGTATACTTTTCTACGGGTGCCAAGCTGTTTGCCAATATATTCCTAGGAACTGCAGTTGTCTGCCTTTGAGTCCACAAAGAGCAGGATTTGGGTCTCTGACAGCAATGTTTTAAGGCCACATTCACACTGTGCGTTTTTGGTCTTTTTTTTTCTCATCAGTTTTTGTATCCAGGAGTGGGTGATAAATACAGAAGTGGTGACGTGTTTCTTTTATTCTTTTCCTTTGATTGTTCCATTCCTGGTTTTGGCTACAAAAACTGATGAGAAAAAAACCAAAAATGCACAGTGTGAATGGTCACAATTGATGAATTAGCCGAAAACATGTGATCATTAAACTCCACCCACAAAGCAAAAAAAAAAAAAAAACTAGCGAGCACATATAAAATAGACTTTGGCTCCCATGTTATCCCTATAGTGCTGGATTGCCCATAAATGGCCATTCAATTCTGCCAGTTAACTCCCGGATTCATTTCTATCCGTTTTTTTTTCCCGGCCCCAAAATCAGAAACTGTTTCTTTTTTGGGCTCCAGTGAAAAAAACGGACCAAACCGGACAGAAACGAATCCGGGATGATCTGGCGCACATGGCATGGGGGAGTGTATGGGCGCCAGATCCAGGAAAAAACAGGATTGTTTCCTGGATCCGGTTTTAGTGTACTGAGCATGCTCAGTACACTAAAACTGCTCTGTTCCCATGTGACATCTGTATAATTTCACTTAAGCAGTGTACCTACATACACTGCTAAAGTGAAATTAAAGAAAGCAATGCGTCAAAATAAAAAACAAAAAAATGCTCACCTCTCCGCTGAGTGTCCCACGATGCAAGGCGTTCACATCAGCTGAGCGGTTTAAATCGCCCACCATAACCGACTGGCAGACGAGTGGTTTAAACTGCTCAGCTGATGCGGTCATGCGACACATCAGCCGATTGGTTGCCGCTGGTCAGCTGGTTAAGGTTCTTGCAGCCATCAGATGTGGACGCCTCACATCATGGGACACTCGGCGGAGAGGTGAGCATTTTTTTTTATTTTCAACCACTGCTTTCTTTCATTTCGCTTTCTCAATGTATGTAGATACATTGTGAAAGCGAAAGTAACAGCCCCACCACCACTTGCCTGTGCTTTGCAGGCTCAGCTCCTCCCATGTCTTTCTGTGTCCGGATCCCTCAAAATCCCGGATCCGGACACAGAAATGGCATCCGGAGTTACATATCTGGCCCTGTCCTTGCCTGTCCGTTTGGTCCTGCAAAAAATAAGATTCCCATGGACAGGAACAAACCATGGTGTGAACCCAGCCTAACAGATGGTTCCAATAGCTAATGTGAAAGTGAGAAAGTTAATTTGGAAAAGGAAGACACATACAGAGTCTACTTGAAAGAAATTGCTCTCATAGACACAAATCCTGCTCTTTTTGGACTCAAAGGCAGGCAACCACAGTTCGCACAAATATATCAGCAGAGAGCTCGGCACCTGTAGAAAAGTATACATATTGGGGTTTGCGTAGCTTCCACAAAGATGAACTGGGATATTTTCGGCCTCAGGAGAGAAGGGCAAAAATGAAACCTATCAGCCTCAAATTACTAACCAGCTGCTGGAAGACAGTACACACATCATGAACAAATATACTTGCCAACAGTCCTACTTTTGATAGGGCAAACCTCACACATTTATCTCCTCACTTGACTTAACCCTTGGTGACCTCATGCCGGGCTGTCTATAGGATGTGATCAGAACTAGAGAAACGTATGAAATAAGACCATAATTTGTTCAAACTCTACCCAAATGTGGACTTAGTTAGCGGATTTGAGGGCATTTGTGGACCAGAACCCCATGTACAGAGACTCCACACTAGGACCCTCCTAATACCAACTTGATAAATACAGACCCCTAAACAAATATGGACCTACAAAATTGAGATACTAGACCCACTAATAAATAAATAAATGCAGAACCTAGACCACAGACACCCTTAAAGATTCATGCCCCAGAGCAGACCCCTCCCATTTACAGGCCTCAGAACACCTGATACAAACTCCAAATAGGTCTCCTCTTGTACACACCCTTGTACATCCCCTCACTACATACAGACCCTTGTACATCCCCTCATTACATACAGACCCCTGTACATCCCCCTTATTACATTGCCACAGTAACATCACACGGGTTCCCTCCCCACAACACACTGACTTACACTAGCACCTCTGGGCCAGGAGGGGGAGCACAACCTGCTCTCTTAAATACTCCAGCTCATGAGGAAGTAGCTCAGAACAGCTCAGGAGAACTGAGAACAGTGCAGAGAAGTTCAGCACGGATCAGTGCTGTGAAGAGCACAGTTTAGTGCAGAGTTCGGTTCCTGGAGGACAGAGAGAGACTGCAGTGACAGAGAGAGGCTGTGCTAAGCTTCTCTGCAGTCTGCTCACAGATTCCAGGCCTAGTGAGGGTCTGAGGAACAGGAGAACTACAGACTGAGGAACACGTCTGGGAGCTTGAGAGCAACCATTACTCGCCCCAGAAGAGCGCACAGAACGGACACCGGATCCGGCACTGTGTGGCACCCACAGCACAGTGAATCCAGGAGTAGTGGAGCCTTTAGACGACCACAGTACCAGTGCAAAGCAACACGGCGGGGTCAGCACAGCACAGAGGACCCAAGTTGCCTAGCCAAGTGGTACCAGCAGAACAGAGAGACAGGGAGACAGTCCCAGCAGCTCAGCTAGAAGCAGCCGCCAGGACACACACACAGCGCAACATGAGGAAGCTGATGACCCGGCCAGGGTGGGAGGAAGCCTAGCCGCAGTACAGACTCCATCGACTATAATCTGCAACAACATCTGCAGTAAAGCTTTGGAAAACAGCAAAACTGTGAGTCTGTGTATTGATTGCAACCTTTGCCCTACATCCAACAGCAGAGAGGTCCCACCTGAGGAGCTACAAGCTATCAGCTCTGCACACGGGCTGGAAGAAAGCTGCAGCATCAGGAGAGAAGGAGAATTGCACCTTTTACTACAAAACGTGAGTGTGTGTCCTTTAACCCCGTCTCCACTATCCACATCCATTATAGACTTTACCATCACTGCCCCGGGGAATACAGTTCTACCCACTGGAACTATTCCATCTGCGCTGCCATTACACCATCCCCGGAGGTACTGCAACAGCGGCGGCCCCATCACTGGCCGCACATGGTGGGTGGCGTCACGATAGACTATTCTCCCCTGTAAATACACCCTTTTATTTGCCAGGGCCCGGTCCGGACCGGGACCACCCGTGACTTCCCCAATAGCAGACACGGTCCGGTACCGAGTACCCTCGTCCCAGTGGGCTCGACATATACATACAGACCCTTGTACATCCCCTCTATACATACAGACCCTTGTACAGCCCCCTCTATACATACAGACCCTTGTACATCCCCCTCTATACATACAGACCCTTGTACAGCCCCTCTATACATTCAGACCATTGTACATCCATTCCAGCTTATTTACAAATGTCAAATCCCTTATTTATGGACCCCATACAAGACCCCATCTTCATTCTGCAAGGAACACATAGGAAGGTGGCGTGAAAAAAGTCTATGCTGATTTGGTAAGTAAAGCCTACATACGATCTCAATTACATGACTCAGCCATGTCATTGTGGAACATTATTGGACAGGCTTTGCTTTCCATTGATTATGAGTCATTTCAGTGTGAAAATTGCACAAATTACCGTAAATCATGGATTTTTCTTTCTTATCATTTCCGGATTTTGCATGAAAATTGTGGTGAAATTGTACAATTTTCCAAAATAGCAGTGAATATAGTAACATTTCCTTTAGGTTATTACAACACCCGCTGAGCTCAGACCTCAGATCCTCAGCAAATGCATCAGCATAAATTATACCAAATGGGTCTGTCCTACATAAAGATGCCATCAGCCACCTTTATATTCTGTCACTGCAACAAAACCTGAGAGAACCCCATCCACAGACACACAACAATGCAGTAGATATTGCAACAAAGCCTGTGCAACAGCATTAGAGGAGCCAATAAGGCTTAAAGGATGGAAACGTCAGTGTTAGACCTGTGTACATCAGTGTTAGAGCTGCGTACGTCAGGGGCAGAGCTGCGTACGTCAGGGGCAGAGCTGCGTACGTCAGGGGCAGAGCTGCGTACGTCAGGGGCAGAGCTGCGTACGTCAGGGGCAGAGCTGCGTACGTCAGGGGCAGAGCTGCGTACGTCAGGGGCAGAGCTGCGTACGTCAGGGGCAGAGCTGCGTACGTCGGGCAGAGCTGCGTACGTCAGGGGCAGAGCTGGGTACGTCAGGGGCAGAGCTGGGTACGTCAGTGGCAGAGCTGCGTACGTCAGGGGCTGAGCTGCGTACGTCAGGGGCAGAGCTGCGTACGTCAGGGGCAGAGCTGCGTACAATAGGGGCAGAGCTGCATACAGCAGGGGCAGATCTGCGTACAGCAGGGGCAGAACTGCGTACAGCAGGGGCAGAGCTAGGTAAGATGGGGAGAGCTAGCTACAGCTGGCACAGATGTAGGTACAGACGGGGAAGAGCGGCGTACATCAAGAACAGAGCTAGGTACAGCAGGGGCAGAGTGGGGTACAGCCTGCATAGAGCTAGGTACAGATGGGGGAGAGCTGCATACAGCAGGTACAGAGCTAGGTACAGCAGGGGCAGAGCTAGGTACAGACGGAGGACAGGTGCGTACAGCAGGCACAGAGCTAGGCACAGCAAAATCAGAGCTGCACACAGCATGAGTACAGCAGTATACAACAAAGGCAGAGCAGCATACAGTCAAAACAGATCTGTGGGCAAAAGGGGCAGAACTGTGTCCAGCAGGGAAAAAGCTGTGTACAAAAGGGTCAGAGCAGCGTACAGTCAGGGCACAGTTATGTGCTGCAGGGGCACAGCTACATACAGCCGGGGTATAGCTGTGCACAGCAAGGGCAGAGCTGGGTACAACATACAGCTGGGGCACAGCTGCAAAAACTCGGGGCACATCAGCATACAGCCGTAACACAACTGTGTACAGCCGGGGCACAGCTGCATATTGCCAGGGCACAACTTCGTAACAGTTACATCATCATAACAAAAGAATGTCACAATGTGGCAGCAGACTAAAGCCCATGATATTCCTCAAGGGTCAGCACGTGGTTTGGCTCCACCCTCTAGGAACCGTCCTCAACAAATGCCTCTTTTCATGTAACTATTGATAATCCCTGTCTCTGTAGAAAAAGCTTCATCATACAGTTTTGTGAAAATCAGGATTGTTGGTTGTAGTATTCTTGAATTATTGATCAACATGAGCAGCTGCTTTGAATCTCTCTCTCGTTATTACTAATTAAAGGTAAAGTATAATCCAAAAATAAAAAATAGGCCAGATTTAAATGTTATTATGAATATTAAAAAATTTATTTTTTTAATACAATATAATGAATGATAAAAGAAAATAATATAATCTTGCTTTTGTTACATACTGTCCACTTATGCAATCACAGCAGATTGACAGTGTCTAGTTTATTCAGCCCACTCGTCAGCTTTGCTGTACAGACTTGGGCAGAATGATTCCGCTCAGGTTCATTAGATGGTGTACAATTATCATTTTAAAATATTACATTTTTCCACACACTGTCCATGAATGTAATCACAGTAGGCTGACAGTTTCTGGTTTAATCAGCGTCATTAACAACTTTGCTGTATAGACTGGGACAGAATCATTCCTCTTTTGTTATTGGGTGTGTGCAAGCTTCGGTAATTGTTTTAGGTGGCATTAAAAAAAAAATCAGGACCTCCTGAAGTGTTCATACTCGCCACTAAAGTAATAATTATGATTTGCAGACATTTCCTAGTTTATGCAGCGTCCTTGTTAACTTTGCTGTATAGATTGGGACACGTCATTCCTTACAACGTCATTAGAGGGTGTGCAATCTAATTAATTTTAGGTGTAATTTAACAATTATGACATTCTACAGTGTTTATACTGGGCAAAGAAGTAATCATGATAGACAGACATTTCCTATTTTATTCTGTATACTCAGCTTTGCTGTACAGGCTGTGCTGGACGAGCAGAGTCATGTCACTATCAGAGTCTGCAATCTAATTACAGCTCTGCTGCATTAATCCATACTATTCCTCAAACAGTTGACTCAGTAATTGCAGCTGCCATAGAGCATACACCCTGATGTACTGTCTATACAGGGAGGAGGAGTTCTGCAGTATGACCACCCCCAAGGAATATTTTATAAAAAAAAAAGGGGGTCAACAGCTACAACATTCAAAGCACAGAGTGCAGACATTATCCCTCCTCCACAGTCTTATCTAATGAAGAAGCTAACATTCCATCCATACATTCCTCTCGATTCTGATGCATATCCCTTTAAATCTTAAACACACCGTCAGCAGACAATTTTAGTGGCTTTATTATTCTATCTTCTGTGTTCTTATAACCAGCAGGAGGACCGCTCTATCCTGCATCATTAAGCATTGTGGAAGAATTGATCTAAGCTACATAGAAAAACATGTGCGCTGCAGATTTATTCCGGCTTGCTGTGTTATATGGTTCAGAATCAGAAAAATGTGATTTAGAATATTTAGTAAAATAACAGGTTAATAAAGGTCATTCCAGTTCATTTTACATCAGATTTTCCCCACAATACTGTTGTATACTTTATTCGTTATTTAGACTTATTTCACATATATTGTCCATAGAGCAAACAGGGCTACCCATATGATGTGGATGTGTTTTTGCCATGCATTGCCATTTTGGGCGATCACACATAGCTATCAGTATGGTGTGGCACAGCAGCCATCAGCAGAGACAAATGTCTTGTGGCCACCACAACTGAGATCCAGTAGTTAACCTCCTATCACCCTTTTAAGGGATTGTTATCACCACTGAGAGCTAGGAGACCTCCATCAATACCCTTTCTAGGGATCACCACCACCTCGGAGACCTAGGGGATCTCTACCAATCATCCTCAATTGGGTTCACTACCACTTTTGAGATCTAGGGAATCTCCACCAATGATCCTCTCTAGAGATCACCACCTCTGAAACCTAGGGGATCTCTACCAATCATCCTCTCTAGGGTCACCACCACCTCTGAGACCTAGTGCAGCTCTAACAATCATCCTTTCTAGGGTCACCACCACCTCTGAGATTAGGAGGATCGCCACCACTCATCCTCACTAGGGATTACCATCACCAGTGAGACTTTGCGGATCTCTACCACTCACCCTCTTTAGGGATCACCTCCACCTCTGAAACTTAGGGGATCTCTACCAATCATCCAATCTAGGCTTCACCACCACCTTTGAGACCTAGGTGATCTTTAGGAACCACCAAAACCTCTGAAAAAAGGTGGATTTCCCCCACTCACCCTCATTAGGGATTACCACCACCTTTAGAACCTAGGAGATCTCCATTAGTCACCCTTTCTGGGGATCACAACTACCCTGAAGACCTAAGGTATCTCCTCCATTCTCCTTCACTAAGGGTGAGATGTTGAAGATCTCTAACATTTACCAAAACTGAGCAAATCTCCACCATTTATCTTCTTTAGGAGATTTCACCACCACTGATACCTACTGGATTTACACAACTCATCCTCTCTCTAGAGGTCACCACCATTATGATGATGTATTGGATCTACACTACTCAATCTCTAGGATTCACCAACAAAAAGATGTAGAGGATCTCTAGCATTAAAACTTTCTAGTGGTCACCACCACCACCAAAAAAAAATAAAATAGAACATCTCCCCTACTCACCCTCTATAGGGGTCACCACTTTAATCAAGACCTAAGAATTCTCCACTATTCACCTTCTTTAGTGTCATTGCCACTACCATTACCTAGGAGAGCTACCCGAATCACCACCAGTAAGATCCAGGGGATCTCCATCATTCACCCTCTGTAAGAGTTGCAACCATCACTAAGATCTAGGGACCACTCAAACCATCAATCATCCATTGGCCACCACTAACCTCAAGACCTAGGGGATCTCCACTGCTCACCCTTTACAAGAGTCTTGTTTCCCGGTGAAGTAGGATATGGAAATCACCACCACTTGTATTCCTGGGGCCTACGTGACAATGTTATGACACTTGAGCCCAGCAACCAATCACCACCAGATTCCTTCTCCCTGCCTTCGGACAGTTAAGTAATTACCGAGAAGTGAGTGCTGCCGCTGCTGCTCACTTCCTGTTAATTGCTCCTGAATCTGAAGGCAGGGAGAAGGAAGGTTACAGGGTTTGGGCGTCATAACAATGTCATGTGGGTCCTGTTAACAAAAGTTCCAACATCACTGAAACCGAGGCAGCATCAGAGGAGAGTATAGGCTTATTAGTACTCTGGCACAAATGGGGACTGAGAAGGCGTTGTCCAAGTAATGGACAACTTTTGAAGGTTGTCTATCAGTCTCATTTCACCAACTACACCAGCCTCCTTTTCTGGTTTCATCAGCCGTAACAGAGGGGATTGGTATACACTAGGTTTTGTCGGTTAAATGGACACAGTGTGAACACGCTCATACACGGTGCATGTATACCAACTTATGCTTCAGTTCATTGTTCATATATTTTCTTGTACTTTGTACAAACAGCAATGTGGTTTCCCCTTCTTGAGTTAAGGAATTGCATTTCATTTCAGATGTCTCAACTACATAGGGATAGAGCAAGGTAGGGGCCCATCTATATTGAGGTTAGTTGACACATGGTGAGGTTTAAAAGTAGAAGCTAGGACCATCCTGATTGGGGGACACCCCTTTACGATGGGATCCTGCTCTGCCCCCATCTACAATGAGGTTGGTTGACACATGGTGAGGTTTAAAAGTAGAACCCAGGACCATCCTGATTGGGGGACACCCCTTTACGATGGGAACCTGCTCTGCCCCCATCTACAATGAGGTTGGTTGACACATGGTGAGGTTTAAAAGTAGAAGCTAGGACCATCCTGATTGGGGGACACCCCTTTACGATGGGAACCTGCTCTGCCCCCATCTACAATGAGGTTGGTTGACACATGGTGAGGTTTAAAAGTAGAAGCTAGGACCATCCTGATTGGGGGACACCCCTTTACGATGGGATCCTGCTCTGCCCCCATCTACAATGAGGTTGGTTGACACATGGTGAGGTTTAAAAGTAGAAGCTAGGACCATCCTGATTGGGGGACACCCCTTGACGATGGGATCCTGCTCTACCCCCATCTACACTGAGGTTGGTTGACACATGGTGAGTTTTAATACTAGAGGTTAGGACCATCCTGATTGGGGTACACCTTGTCGTGGTGGGGGCTTTTACTTTTTTTTTTTATCAAAAACAGTGTTTACCAAGTACCCTATGTAATGTATATGTACTATTACGATTCCCTTACTGCAGGGCATGAGCTCATTTTGTTTCTATCTTACTTTTGTCTATTAATGGCCACAGTGTGAACACGCTCCTACTCGTTGCCTGTATACCAACTTACGCTCCAGCAACTTTCTTTGGTTTTTGCTATCTATTTCTTCAGACAAATGACCAGGAAAAGTGCTATATGGAAAATATAAGTGTGTTTTACCTACAATATCAATCCCCCAACAGCGGAAACTCTCAATCCAAAACTAAATTAGTCTTCTAATCACACCCCAGGCTTCAACATAGTGCACTCTTACCGAGCTAGGGCTTGAATGACGTCTGATTTTGGGAGACTCCTTCCCCACGGAGGCACTCTTAAAGTTAATGCATGCATTGTTTTCAGAGTGCACTCTCTTCACCTGGTTTGCAGACTTTTCAAAAGGGTCAAAACTGCTCTGAGTCCTCTGAACCCGGACTTTCTTGTCTTCAGGAATGGTGTCCAGTGGTTTGATCACAGAGTCCATTCCCTGGCAGTTCCGTGTGGACATCTTGGTGACACATATCTACAAGGGGATGACAAGCAAAAAAAAAAAATGCTTAATGTAGACAACAAACCAACATAGATTCCGGCTAAGCAATAAGCAGACGTACGTCGTATCCTCGAGATCGGAGAGAATTGCTATTGTTCGATATCGCGAACATGTTCCTTTCAGGATGATGCATTTGTTTGTGGAGAGCTGAACAATGACTCAAGTAATCAATCCCTAAGTTACAGAAACAAGAGACACTCTATCTGCCCGGTGTAACCCAAACAGAACCATCGACCGTCACCTAATACAAGCTGCATCTGTCTGCTCTACAGTCCCTGAAAGAAACGTTAACAGCTAGCTGAGCCACCGTAATGCCACACCATAAACATCTCATCCTTAAAGAGGACCTGTCACCAGTAGAGATGGGTGAACTCGCAGACTTTCGGGTTGGGCGGATCCGGACAAACTTTAGAAAAAAGTCCATGTTTGGGACTAGACTTGAGCCGGAACCTCCTATGTGTCTATGGGGATCTGAACTTAAACTAGAAATTGATGGCTGGGGGCTGCAAAAGGAAGCAAATTGGTGATTAACCAGTTAAACCATACTTACCACACACTCACTGCCTCTAGGTCTGCTCATTAAACCTCATACATAATCATTGCATCCCAATGTCCCAACCTCTTTTAAGGTGTCTGTGATTGGTTGCAGTCAGATACTCTCTGTGTCGACGTCTGTCATTGGTTGCCCTACACATGCCCGATTTTGATACTCAGCGCAGATAAAGTGCATGGCTAGGGGTTGGTATTCTCACCCTGGGGAGGCCCACAGTTATTGCCCTTCCCTAGCCTAAGAATAGCAGCCTGCAGTCACCCCAGATTAGGAAAATCCATTAGATGTGCTAAATCTGGTGCTTTAACTGGCTATTCTGATTGCCGGTGTGGTGGCAATCATGTAATATATAGGACGTCACACACATCAATGTCGCCAGCATCTCATCGATCGCGGAGCGAGATCGTGGTAACCATGTAAAAAGCGGTAATAAGCGCCGTGAGGCGCTTATTACCGCTGTTTACCATGATACCAGCTCCAGCGCTTGCTGAGAGGCGCTGGAGCTGTTTCTCACTAGTTTCCTGGGGTCACACCAGCGGTCTGCTGTCCACCGGGCGACCATCGCCAGTTTTTAGAGCAAGTCCTAAAACCTGGCGACCATCAACCACGATTTATCGCTGGTTGATGCGCCCTGTCACACACGTCAATATCGCTGCAATGTCATGTGCAGCAGCGATATTGACGTGTGTGACGTCCCCATAAGAGTTTCATGACAGCTGTGAGTTGACAGCTGACATCAAGAACTGGATTGGTGATGTACAAGTTTTCTCTATGAGACCTCCAGATTACCAATCCTTAAGTAAATGATTAAAAACCGCTGACACAAAGAAAAATCCTGTATTTGAAATAAAAGACACAGACTCCCGCTTTTAACCATTGATTAACCCCAATCATACCCCCGCAGCTCTTATGGTAATCCACAACACAAGGTCCTGTGAGGCTCCCTGACTCTGCTACATTAAGACCTCCTGCAACCATGGACTGCAATTCTTAGCCTTAGGGCGCCAAATACCTACGGCCTCCCACGGCCTCCCCTTGTAAAACCATATTATTAAGCACCAGTATATAGAGGCTCATATTTTCAAACGCATATGGGCGCATTTAATAACAAAACAAAAAAACTAATTAATTACTTAGAGAGCAGTAGGAATAAAATAAGTGCAAAAACTGGCTAATTGCGACTGGTGACATGTCATCTATAAGACGCAAGTCTACCTACGGAAACAAAGGGAAGGATTATGATAACATGACTTATCCCCATACGACACATTGCATATACAGAAACCGTATACTATACATCTCTTATATTTCATAAGTTGTAGGTTATAGATTGTAGTTACATATTGTCCATGGTCGCAATCAAGCAGGATCACTAGGATATATAGGATATATGCCACAATAACTAGCCCTGAGCACCAAATAAGCCATTTCCACAAGCCGCCCGCGGACTCTCTATGTCCTGTATGTGAGAACTGCTCATCTGGATAACATTGAGCTGACTCAATAGACAGGACGGACAACATTTTGCTTTGTTTGCAGAGTTTACCTGAAGGTTGAACTGTTTAAGTCCATCATGTCCAACCAAAGTCACGTCCACGACAAGGACTGATGATCGCACAAAGTCCATTAATACAATCATCAGCATTCTAGGAAATATCTTATAAAACTAAACTTTATTAAAGGGAATGAGTGATCACAAAATGACCTGCTGTCTATAGCAGGTGTTTATGTAAAATTTATTTTTTGTTTTTTTTTTCTTGCAGTTTTGCATATATTTATCTACTGTATATAGAGGTGTTATCAATCATTATACAATAGGAGGTGAGCTGTGATATCATCTATTGTGAATGGTGGATCCTGTGTTATCTACTGTATATAGAGGTGTTATCAGTCATTGTACAGGAGGAGGTGAGCTGTGATATCACCTATTGTGAATGGTGGATCCTGTGTTATCTACTGTATATAGAGGTGTTATCAGTCATTGTACAGGAGGAGGTGAGCTGTGACATCACCTATTGTGAATGGTGGATCCTGTGTTATCTGCTGTATATAGAGGTGTTATCAGTCATTGTACAGGAGGAGGAGGTGAGCTGTGATATCACCTATTGTGAATGGTGGATCCTGTGTTATCTACTGTATATAGAGGTGTTATCAGTCATTGTACAGGAGGAGGTGAGCTGTAATATCACCTGTTGTGAATGGTGGATCCTGTGTTATCTACTGTATATAGAGGTGTTATCAATCATTATACAATAGGAGGTGAGCTGTGATATCATCTATTGTGAATGGTGGATCCTGTGTTATCTACTGTATATAGAGGTGTTATCAATCATTATACAATAGGAGGTGAGCTGTGATATCATCTATTGTGAATGGTGGATCCTGTGTTATCTACTGTATATAGAGGTGTTATCAATCATTATACAATAGGAAGTGAGCTGTGATATCATCTATTGTGAATGGTAGATCCTGTGTTATCTACTGTATATAGAGGTGTTATCAATCATTATACAATAGGAGGTGAGCTGTGATATCATCTATTGTGAATGGTAGATCCTGTGTTATCTACTGTATATAGAGGTGTTATCAGTCATTGTACAGGAGGAGGAGTGAGCTGTGATATCACCTATTGTGAATGGTGGATCCTGTGTTATCTACTGTATATAGAGGTGTTATCAGTCATTGTACAGGAGGAGGTGAGCTGTGACATCACCTATTGTGAATGGTGGATCCTGTATTATCTACTGTATATAGAGGTGTTATCAGTCATTATACAGGAGGAGGAGGTGAGCTGTGATATCACCTATTGTGAATGTGTGGTCCTGTGTTATCTACTGTATATAGAGGTGTTATCAGTCATTGTACAGGAGGAGGAGGTGAGCTGTGATATCACCTATTGTGAATGGTGGATCCTGTGTTATCTACTGTATATAGAGGTGTTATCAGTCATTGTACAGGAGGAGGAGGTGAGCTGTGATATCACCTATTGTGAATGGTGGATCCTGTGTTACCTACTGTATATAGAGGTGTTATCAGTCATTGTACAGGAGGAGGTGAGCTGTGACATCACCTAGTGTGAATGGTGGATCCTGTGTTATCTACTGTATATAGAGGTGTTATCAGTCATTGTACAGGAGGAGGTGAGCTGTGATATCACCTATTGGAATGGTGGATCCTGTGTTATCTACTGTATACAGAGGTGTTATCAGTCATTGTACAGGAGGAGGAGGTGAGCTGTGATATCACCTATTGTGAATGATGGATCCTGTGTTATCTACTGTATATAGAGGTGTTATCAGTCATTGTACAGGAGGAGGAGGTGAGCTGTGATATCACCTATTGTGAATGGTGGATCCTGTGTTATCTACTGTATATAGAGGTGTTATCAGTCATTGTGCAGGAGGAGGTGAGCTGTAATATCACCTATTGTGAATGGTGGATCCTGTGTTATCTACTGTATATAGAGGTGTTATCAGTCATTGTACAGGAGGAGGTGAGCTGTGATATCACCTATTGTGAATGGTGGATCCTGTGTTATCTACTGTATATAGAGGTGTTATCAGTCATTGTACAGGTGGAGGTGAGCTGTGATATCACCTATTATGAATGGTGGATCCTGTGTTATCTAATGTATATAGAGGTGTTATCAGTCATTGTACAGGAGGAGGTGAGCTGTGACATCACCTATTGTGAATGGTGGATCCTGTATTATCTACTGTATATAGAGGTGTTATCAGTCATTATACAGGAGGAGGAGGTGAGCTGTGATATCACCTATTGTGAATGGTGGGTCCTGTGTTATCTACTGTATATAGAGGTGTTATCAGTCATTGTACAGGAGGAGGAGGTGAGCTGTGATATCACCTATTGTGAATGGTGGATCCTGTGTTATCTACTGTATATAGAGGTGTTATCAGTCATTGTACAGGAGGAGGAGGTGAGCTGTGATATCACCTATTGTGAATGGTGGATCCTGTGTTACCTACTGTATATAGAGGTGTTATCAGTCATTGTACAGGAGGAGGTGAGCTGTGATATCACCTATTGGGAATGGTGGATCCTGTGTTATCTACTGTATACAGAGGTGTTATCAGTCATTGTACAGGAGGAGGAGGTGAGCAGTGATATCACCTATTGTGAATGATGGATCCTGTGTTATCTACTGTATATAGAGGTGTTATCAGTCATTGTACAGGAGGAGGAGGTGAGCTGTGATATCACCTATTGTGAATGGTGGATCCTGTGTTATCTACTGTATATAGAGGTGTTATCAGTCATTGTGAAGGGAGGAGGTGAGCTGTGATATCACCTATTGTGAATAGTGGATCCTGTGTTATCTACTGTATATAGAGGTGTTATCAGTCATTGTGCAGGAGGAGGTGAGCTGTAATATCACCTATTGTGAATGGTGGATCCTGTGTTATCTACTGTATATAGAGGTGTTATCAGTCATTGTACAGGAGGAGGTGAGCTGTGATATCACCTATTGTGAATGGTGGATCCTGTGTTATCTACTGTATATAGAGGTGTTATCAGTCATTGTACAGGTGGAGGTGAGCTGTGATATCACCTATTATGAATGGTGGATCCTGTGTTATCTAATGTATATAGAGGTGTTATCAGTCATTGTACAGGAGGAGGAGGTGAGCTGTGATATCACCTATTGTGAATGGTGGATCCTGTGTTATCTAATGTATATAGAGGTGTTATCAGTCATTGTACAGGTGGAGGTGAGCTGTGATATCACCTATTATGAATGGGGTTATCTACCATCTGGCTTATCCTGCATAGCAGCCTTTCATAAATTTTTCCCTGCTGTCCACGTCCCAGGAGATTACCAACAGTGCCATGGGTTGTAAACCTCTTGATTATGCTGCACACCGTGGATAAAGGAACATCATAATCTCTGGATATGGACTTGTAACCTTGAGTTTATTGATATTTATCATCAGTTTTGGTTCTCCAGTCCTCATACAGTTCTCGTCTCCTCTTTCTGTTTCCCATGCTTAGTGTGGCACACAAAGACACAATGCAAAGATTCAGGTCAACTTCTCCCCATTTTATCTGGCTTCAGGCGTAATTTTCATATTGCCCACAGCAGTTACTTGCCACAGGTGAGTGTAAATGATCATAACATGCTTGAAACAAAGTAGTTTACCCACGATTTTGGAAAGGTGCCAACAGTCTTGTCCGGCCCATTTTTGGGTTTTGTGCTGTTATGTCCAATTTATCTTTTTCTCTGTATTTTTTGTGTTGTTCCAACCCACACAAAGGAAATAAACCCGTGTATAACAAAATATGAGCAATTACGATAATTCTCTGTGAGAAAATCTTAACATTTTCTTGAACAATTTCAAGGGGCCAACACTTTCGGCCATGAGTAATATGTCATGACGCAACTCAAGAGTTCACAGATTAAAGGGGAAAGGACCCAAAATAAGCGGGAAAGGCCTGTCCAAATCTTTAATGTCAGAGGCCTGACGTTTTACAGGTTTACAGTCAGTGCAGCCAAATGAGCTCCGGTAAAAGTAAGTGGAGATAATTAACGTCTAAGTTTGAGAATATTACAATTAATCCACTTAGTCGTCTTCCGAGAAGACATTTCTGAAGCAGATGGCCGCATTGGTAAATGTATTTAGTAGCAAGAAAACATTTGAACAAAATTAGAATTTGGTAATAAAGCACACGTACGCAGGCTTATGTAATAATCAGTCCTGACAGCATATAAAAATGAAGCATCGAGGGCTGTACCTACAATTTATTAGCAGGTGACGGCAACCTGTGCAGGTCCACCTGCTGCGGCACAAAGGCCCTCACCAACTGCAGCAGACACCGCAGAGCAGCGTGACGTAACGTTATTCTACAGCTTCTACTGTTCTTCAGTTATATGGTGTTCACAAGGAGTTAAAAAAAAAAGTTTTTGGCGCCGATTCCATGGAAAAATTCATATTTGAAACAAAATTATGCTTCAAATTAGGCAGCTACACATCTCACAGACAATTCAAAAAGAAAACTAATCTATAGTTCACATGATGAGTTAAATAGGTGATATCACAGCTCACCTCCTCCTGTACAATGATTGATAACACCTCTATATACAGAAAGTAACACAGGATCCACCATTCACAATAGGTGATATCACAGCTCACTTCCTCCTGTACAATGACTGATAACACCTCTATATACAGTAGATAACACAGGATCCACCATTCACAATAGGTGATATCACAGCTCACCTCCTCCTCCTGTACAATGACTGATAACACCTCTATATACAGTAGATAACACAGGATCCACCATTCACACTAGGTGATATCACAGCTCACCTCCTCCTGTACAATGATTGATAACACCTCTATATACAGAAAGTAACACAGGATCCACCATTCACAATAGGTGATATCACAGCTCACTTCCTCCTGTACAATGACTGATAACACCTCTATATACAGTAGATAACACAGGATCCACCATTCACAATAGGTGATATCACAGCTCACCTCCTCCTCCTGTACAATGACTGATAACACCTCTATATACAGAAAGTAACACAGGATCCACCATTCACAATAGGTGATATCACAGCTCACCTCCTCCTGTACAATGACTGATAACACCTCTATATACAGTAGATAACACAGGATCCACCATTCACAATAGGTGATATCACAGCTCACTTCCTCCTGTACAATGACTGATAACACCTCTATATACAGTAGATAACACATGATCCACCATTCACAATAGGTAATGTCACAGCTCACCTCCTTCTCCTGTACAATGACTGATAACACCTCTATATACAGTAGATAACACATGATCCACCATTCACAATAGGTAATGTCACAGCTCACCTCCTCCTGTACAATGCCTGATAACACCTCTATATACAGTAGATAACACAGGATCCACCATTCACAATAGGTGATATCACAGCTCACCTCCTCCTGTACAATGACTGATAACACCTCTATATACAGTAGATAACACAGGATCCACCATTCACAATAGGTGATGTCACAGCTCACCTCCTCCTGTACAATGACTGATAACACCTCTATATACAGTAGATAACACAGGATCCACCATTCACAATAGGTGATATCACAGCTCACCTCCTCCTGTACAATGACTGATAACATCTCTATATACAGTAGATAACAGAGGATCCACCATTCACAATAGGTGATATCACAGTTCACCTCCTCCTGTACAATGACTGATAACACCTCTATATACAGTAGATAACACAGGATCCACCATTCACAATAGGTGATGTCACAGCTCACCTCCTCCTGTACAATGACTGATAACACCTCTATATACAGTAGATAACACAGGATCCACCATTCACAATAGGTGATCTTTAGGAAATAAAAAACAGAATAGGAAAAAATATGTATCATTATTTTGGCATAATTAAAAAAGAAAGAAAACAATACTCCATACAATAGGTGACGTTCCAGTATAGGGCATTATAGTTTCTATGTAGGTAAATAAAAATTGAACAATAATACTACAAGACAAATAATGCATGGTGAAATCTTCTGCATTATGGGATTATAAAACAGAATATTTTGGAGTTTTTCTATCAGACTGGTTAACATTTCTATTACCAGTGAGTACAGTGCGCTCCAGAACTATTTTAATTACTGTAATCACTAAAAATAATTAGATAATCGTAACATAGAAAACTGCAGATCGTGGACAAGTGGGAACAATGGCGCTAACATTATGTAAGAAGGTTCCAAACCTGATACCACTGCTCCCCGGGGAGTGATGGGAACAGCCAACCAATATGGCACCAATTACCCCTAAACCACCAACATGGCACAGTCAATAAAGATAGGGTTTACCTTTTTATGGGTGAGGGTTGTACTAGACCAAAACACAATGTGTTCCCTTGACTAGTAGCCTATGAGTTATGGACACGTAATGGCCTCGTTTGTCCACCTAATGTGACCATATCTTCCAGGAGAGTACATATATACCAGGAAGGGGAGATATATACCAGGAGGAGAACCATATATACAAGAAGTAGAACATATATACTAGGATGGACCAAGGATGAGGGAAATATATACCTGGATGAGGATCATTTATATCTGGGTGGTGAACATTAATACATAGTGAAGGAAATTCAATGTCCTAATAGTATTTAGAATGCTATAAGGGTCCATACATCTGACCAATGTGTGTGGGGGGGCACCCTGTGCTGTCGCAGGTGTTATTGTTCTGTTAGCAGGTTCCTACTCGCCCATAAAAAACTCAAATGTGCCAATATCTAGACATTAATTCAAAATGACAAAGGATGGAAGTTTGGGATGTAATAGGTGATGCAAGTACGATTTACAATCACATAACCTCAGAGCTAACAGGGAAACGGCATCATTTTAAATGAATCTCTGGATCATTATAGTGTGTACAAAATGGGTATTAGATAAGAAAAGCAAAGTTTAAGGTCCCTTTAATGACACATTATGGTCCTTTATTGCATGCGGGGACCAAGTTTCCACATTAGATCTGTAAAATTAAAATAAGAACGAGGCTGGCAGTAAGGATTACAGCGACTGGTGAACTATGGAAGCAGCAGATCTCATGCCATAATAAAGGAGAAATCAGTAGCAAATGCGCTGCTGCTCCGAACATCAACAGAAATGTCTTCTCCAGTGTCAGGAGTTGACTTCGCTCCTTCTTTTTATATTTTCCAGATTTCTTCAACACACTGGAAAGGAATGAAAAATTAAACAAATTGTTTCCGATGACCCAGATTTGTCTTAACGTGCTCATGTTTGCGCAGAACGGTTTCTGTTAAAGTAGAATTTCACCTCGAGATGAGGAAAACACTGAAAAAGCCATCTGGGGTCGTTCTGCATGATAGTCGATAAGCCGTCATTAACTTGAAGAAGATCCAACTAGGTGAACACTTATTATGGAAGACTATGCTGTCACCATGGGGGTTATGCCCAAGTCCGCCTTATCTCCTATGCAAATGGATTGGAAGGACCAACCGGTTGAGAACTAGGCTCCCAAGAATCTGGTCAATTAGTCTAAAGCTAGCCAACACACATTAGATATTCGTCAAGTGAACGATAGTTTTGGCATACAGTCATCTCTCCCGACTCTCCTATGCACTGGGACGCTTGGTCGAACCTTCCAGATTTCTCACTGCAGCAAAGGGTTGGCCTCTGAAATTCAATGGGTCAAAGCCTTCTTTCCCCCAACAGCTTCTGTCGGGGGAGAGTTGGGAAGTCCCCACAGTTGGGCATCTGACCCCCCACTGAAATCGGTGAGCTTTGACAACTTTTACCTAAAGTGTATATCGGACATAAAGATGTATTCTCTATCCACTAAATAGGAGATAGACTTCCAACAATCGGGATGATGACCGCTGAAACGCCCACCGATCTGAAGAACCAGGGCTCTAGCCCCGTGTGAATGGAGCTGTGGTTGATCATGCGCACTGTGGCTACAATCATTCTTATGGCTAAAGATCACCTGAGTGTAGCACTCAATCATAGCCAGGGTTCCCATTAACAGTGAATGGAGGTAGAGTGGATGATCAACCACCATTCTATTTACATGGCGCTGGTTCTCAAGAGCAGTGAGGAACCCATTGGTTGTACCTACCTCCAGCGATTGGGAGGTCATCTCCTACTTCATAGATATGGTGCCACCTACAATACTAGCTAGGATAAGTTGTAATCAAACCTTTCTCCCAAAACTCCACATACATAATTTATTTTTGTTTTTTTATGGAAGTTCAAACATGGTTGAAAGTTTTGTATCATACTCTAGGAGATTCAAGTTGCACCTCTGAAAGTACAGAACAATGTTCTTGACGTTTTTGAGATGTACTTATACCCTAATTTATCCATGAGTGTGTGAATAATATGGTAGAGTTAATAATGTCCAAAGCCCAGAATCCATAGGAACCAAGAAGATCCAGGTGAAGGTCTTCTGACATACATCAGTAGTAGACCACCAAACATGATGATATTTAAGATAGGGTGGAAGTGAACATTTTTAATAACAAATCCAGAAAAAACTAAACTAAGTGAATTATTGAAGTTCACAGCATAAAAAATGGATATATACGGTAATATAATAATCTGGTCTTGTTTTCAATAATGTGGCGCTGAAGCAAAAAATTGAACAATAGGGTTGTCACGCTGCAGTGAGGGATCGCTCAGTGTGTGGTGAAACAGGAGGGGAACATAGGGAAAAGGTAAAACGGGGGCCCTGCCAATTTAGAGATGGAAGAGGGGTAACCATTAATACTCGCCTGAATGTGAACCCTGCGCTTCTTATTGGCCCTAGACGGGTCCTTCCCCCTGTATGCGATTACATAGCTAGACCCCGGATGACCCTGGGCTAGACCTAGCTAGTGAGTAGGGCAGCAAGATACTAGTCTTAATACTGCAATAAGACATTACAGGGAGAGAGACAATCAAGCGAGAATAACACAAAGGAACGCCACAGCTTCTCCATAAATGTATTACACAGCATCTACTGGAATGAACTCTGCAGCTTCAACTAGAACAACTTCAGATTGGTCAGCACAGAAGATCTATAACCGGCATAGGAGAGAGCATAGAAGATCTATAACCGGCATAGGAGAGAGCTAGGAGTGAGTTTAAATAGAGGAAAGGAGTGATTATAAGGTGCGCAACTGAGCTACAAGGATTCTGAGCAGAATAAGAAAGGAACACTTAACCCCTTCAGCACTAAAAGGAAATAATTCTGCTCTACTCATGATAATCGCTGGGCGGGCTCTAAGGACGATCTGCGATCAGCCAAATCCTGTGACCTTCTGATCCCAGTTACTCCAGAGGTCGCAGCAGGGTGTGACACACTCGTGATTTGGGTACAACTCTGTTCTCATTGACCTATCAAACAAGTAGAGCTACTATAATAGATTGTCTTCCTGTTTTCACCTCTAGACTTAAAGCAGAACATGAAAGAAGGCTTTGTAGAAAGTGTTCATCAAATTAGAACAACGTGTGAAATGCAGAAAAATGACGTGAGCCATAAACAATACTGGTGTTGTTATTTAGCAGAGGGGCTATTAGGTTGCTGAGGCAGAGGGCCTGGATGTGACTGCTATCTCTGCATTCCCTAAATTAGTCCCCCGATGGTGGGGCGAAACAAGAAGGTGGCGGGTTCTGCCATAAACAATATATACTACCATATATATTTCGCCCCACTATATATATACAGTAGAGACCAAAAGTTTGGACACACCTTCTCAGTTTTCTTTATTTTCATGACAATGAAAATTGTAGATTCACACTGAAGGCATCAAAACTATGAATTAACACGTGTGGAATTATATACTTAACAAAAAAGTGTGAAACAACTGAAAATATGTCTTATATTCTAGGTTCTTCAAAGTGCCACCTTTTGCTTTGATAACTGCTTTGCACACTCTTGGCATTCTCTTGATGAGCTTCAAGAGGTAGTCACCGGAAATGGTCTTCCAACAGTCTTGAAGGAATCCCCAGAGATGCTTAGCACTTGTCGGCCCTTTTGCCTTCAATCTGTGGTCCAGCTCACCCCAAACCATCTCGATTGGGTTTAAGTATGGTGACTGTGGAGGCCAGGTCATCTGGCGTAGCACCCCATCACTCCCCCTCTTGGTCAAATAGCCATTACATAGCCTGGAGGTGTGCTTGGGATCATTGTCCTGTTGAAAAATAAATGATGGTCTAACTAAACGCTATCCGGATGGAATAGCATGCTGCTGCAAGATGCTGTGGTAGCCATGCTGGTTCAGTATGCCTTCAATTTCGAATAAATCCCTAACAGTGTCACCAGCAAAGCACCCCCACACCATCACAGCTCCTCCTCCATGCTTCACGGTGAGAACCAGGCATGTAGAGTCCATCCGTTCACCTTTTCTGCGTCGCACAAAGACACGGTGGTTGGAACCAAAGATCTCAATTTTGGACTCATCAGACCAAAGCACAGATTTCCACTGGTCTAATGTCCATTCCTTGTAGAAAAAAGAAAATTCAGGGCACTAAGCGGTATCAATCATGTTCCGGGATATCATCCCTGGCGGGTTCCCCCCCGGCGGTGCACATCCAAAGCACCAGGACGTTATACAGCGATTTGAAGAAAGAGACAGCACTCACCGGTATGTGCAGGGTGGTCTTTTAATCCAGATTTTCAAGGATAGACAGGGTGCAGGGAGGTGACCACGGAGGGCCGGTGGACAACGACGCCGTTTCGCAAACGATGTTGCTTCCATTCCTTGTGCTCTTTAGCCCACACAAGTCTCTTCTGCTTGTTGCCTGTCCTTAGCAGTGGTTTCCTAGCAGCTATTTTACCATGAAGGCCTGCTGCACAAAGTCTCCTCTTAACAGTTGTTGTACAGATGTGTCTGCTGCTAGAACTCTGTATGGCATTGACCTAATCTCTAATCTGAGCTGCTGTTAACCTGCGATTTCTGAGGCTGGTGACTCGGATGAACTTGTCCTCCACAGCAGAGGTGACTCTTGATCTTCCTTTCCTGGGGCGGTCCTCATGTGAGACAGTTTCTTTGTAGCGCTTGATGGTTTTTGCAACTGCACTTGGGGACACTTTCAAAGTTTTCCCAATTTTTAAGAAACGAGGGTCAGTGAGTCCGAAAGTAATGATGGCCACTCGTTTTTCTTTACTTAGCTGCTTTTTTCTTGCCATAATACAAATTCTAACAGTCTATTCAGTAGGACTATCAGCTGTGTATCCACCACACTTCTGCACAACACAACTGATGGTCCCAACCCTATTTATAAGGCAAGAAACCCCACTTATTAAACCTGACAGGGCACACCTGTGAAGTGAAGACCATTTCCGGTGACTACCTCTTGAAGCTCATCAAGAGAATGCCAAGAGTGTGCAAAGCAGTAATCAAAGCAAAAGGTGGCTACTTTGAAGAACCTAGAATATAAGACATATTTTCAGTTGTTTCACACTTTTTTGTTAAGTATATAATTCCACATGTGTTAATTCATAGTTTTGATGCCTACAGTGTGAATCTACCATTTTCATAATCATGAAAATACAGAAAACTCTTTGAATGAGAAGGTGTGTCCACACATTTGGTCTGTACTGTATAGTAAACCCACTTTACAGTGTCAACAACCACAATATATACACTATATATATATATATATATATATATATATATATATATATATATGATTTGGTGTGGAGGGTTCATTCTGGACAGGGATGGCCGGACATGGGAATACTTGTTAATTTATATGTGATGCCACCCGCAGGTTGCGGCTATATGTGGCCTCTGCTGATCGACAGTCTTCCTAGGGGCCGATGTTTGGGAGCCAGCAATGTTCTTAAGCCTTCTACGAGTAGGGCTGACCCCTAAGGTGGACAAAGGTACTTGAGTGAGTTGGTAGTAGTGTTTCTGGTGCTTTAGACATTAAGAAAGTTCACAGACACAGCGGGTTACAGTCTTCAGTTCTTTACTCACAGTCTTTGTGCAGCAGCCCGCTGAGCACTGGGTTCTCGGAGGCAGGGATCCAGCTACTCCCTGGTAGTAGGATGGCATGTATCTGGCACCCCATCTCTATCCTTTCTTGGCCTCTTTACACTGCGCTTGCTTCGCCCATCCTGCCTTGCGCCTCGCCACACAGAGCTCTGAGCCAGTGACTGTGGGATTTTCCTAGGGTTCCCCTGCAGTGTCTCCCCTTAGCCCTATGGTTGCCACCTTTTCAGGAGATGTACACGGTTGTTGGCTGAGTCACCATGAAAGTGCCACAGTCTCTGGGTTGCTAGCTGAGCCTGGTCTTCTCCACTAGTCTTTTGGGTTCCCAGTGCCCCTTGCGGCCTAGTCCCTCTACTTGCCTTACCCTGACAATGGATACAAGACCCACGGGTGGATTGCTCACTTTCCGTGCCTCTGAGACCCCCTCTTCCGCCTGGAGCCACTTGGGTGATGTTCTGCTCTAGGGTTCAGCCTTAGGATGAGCTCCCAACTTGCTCCAGTCCTCTGGACACTTCTCAGGCGTATGTTCTCTATCTTCCCTCCAACTCGACCTTGGTGTTAAATTGCCTCTCCTCAGCTGTTCTACCACCTCTCCTCAACTGATCACTCTTTTCATCTGTTCAACTGTCTCTTTTCCTGCGTTCTAGATGCTTTTTGCACTATTTATACCCCTTGTCATATGTCCCACGTCATCTACGTGTGTTCTTCCTGATCTCACTCCTCCCCAAGTGCTCCCTTTAACTACTTCCTTCACCACCCAGCCCCACTACAATGGTTCCTAGTACGTAGCCTGAGTGTCCAGGTACCGGTCTGTACCCCTCTTACCAGTGAGTGGGATACTACACCCTAACACACTAATTACTTGCTGGTCTTTAATGTAGCGATAGCAGCCATTCTCACTAGAAAGTTCATTAGGTTTATTCACATCTTCATAAACTGCACTTCAAAACATAACATGAGCTTTCCTTCAGCTTTACAGGATAGTAAATATATACGAGTCCTCCCGTACTGGTTCAGATACCTCTCCTTTCCAGAAGTATCACAGGGAAGTTTCCTAGCCTCCCTTCAATGACTTCAGTCAATACACACACCGTTTTCATGTATGTTTACCATTTAGGAACTCTGACATGCTCCACACACATGGTCTCCTCACCATGGGCCTTTAGCAAGATGGCAGCCTGCAAACACCGAGTGACCATGTGACCAATCAACAGTCTCATTATATCGCATGAGACACACCCATGGATGGCAGGTATATGGAAGCTCAGTCCTGTCCAGCACTACTGACCATCCTGTGAATCTGGTGCTAAATGTTTTAACAAAACCCGTGGAACTATAAGTCCCTGAGCAAACATTTCACATCACAGGGGAGTTTCGCCTCTGTGATAGATACCCGCCATAGACAATATAGTCACTTGCCACACTACAGTATGTGTATGTGTGTGTTACTCCTGCAACAAGAGGAGACATCTTAGACTCTGCAGCTGTCACACGCTTAGATGGCGCTGACATTGATGGATGCTGCTGTATAGGTTTGTCTTTAAGAGCTGCATGGTTTATAGTTGTCATGGTCTTTGCCTCCTGTGTTGTGCTCCAGAACTGCATTCACTATTATAGTCAACTGCTGGTTGAGGGGTTAATGTGTGACTCACCTGGAATCCCCTCCCCCTGGCTTTAAAAAGCCTTCCTTCTCCTCTGTCAGGTGCTGCTGATAGCTGTTACTTTAGGTCTTGGTGCTGTGCTGATGCTTAGCTGCTGGACTAAGTCTTTCCTTGGGAGAAGCTGTGATCCCTGTCCCATGGGTGGAGGTAGGGCTAATCAGGAGTTTTAGGGTACAGGGTGGAGT
>JARQOC010000005.1:549420980-549441556 GCA_033576535.1 Allobates femoralis
ACCACACAGCAGCTTCCTGTGCGATGGGCGCCGCCGGCTGCACCTTGGGGTAAGCCGCACAGACTCTCGGCCACTAGCACAGCCCCCTTTCCCCCTGCTCCTCACCCGCGACTCAGGCAGTGTGAGGGCTTGATGCACCCCTGAGGAACACTGCTGGGGATGTATAAATACGCCCCTTGTCGTGAAGGGTTAATATCCTTCAATTTGCAAGATGTCTGAAAGATAGTATATGGATTGTTTCTCCAAGGACTGCTACCACGTCCTGCTGTCCCCTGCTCGTGCCATTAGATTTCAGTTGTTTCCATCAGTATCAGAACAGATGGGGCCAAGAAACAAGTTTTTGGAACTGTTGGCTTCAAAACTATGCGGTGCCCAAAAGGTGAGGAGCATAAAGAAAAACACCTGGTGCCTACATTTAGACATCGTGATGTTCGTGTCTAATACGTGGTCTAAAATGAGAGCATCGTGCGTCAGGTGTCTACATGTCATTGATGGCATCGTGAATTCAAACATATATGGATCTGTACAGTGATAGAATGTTAGAAAAGATGCCACCAGCACTCCGTGCCCTTGCTAGACGAGCAATTCTCCAACATGACAAAGATCCAAAACACACAGCTGTTGCACTTCTAAAGAACAGGGTGAAAGAGATTCAGTGGCCGAGTGTCTTCTGATCTGACCCCAACCAAATTCAGAAGAGACAGGTTGACCTCACCCTCCATCCAGCATACAGGCTCAAAATGACGTTATTGAAGAATGAAAAAAGATAGATGTTGTAATTCGTCACCAGCTTGGTCATTCCAGGCCTAAATGACTTGGTGCTGAGGTTAAAATCATACAAAAACCTAGATGCAGTAGTGTTTGATATGGTGTGTAGCCATTGTTGGACCAACTAATGTGAGTAAAACTTTCATTACTTTGTAATGAAAGTTATATTAGTATCCTTACTTTCATGTTATGGGGTAAAGAAAATTCTATGAAACTCAGACTTGTCAAAATTTTGGAAATTGCTCATGTTGAGTGAGATATTTTCAAAAGGGGTGTACTCATTTATGCTGATCACTGTATATATTGTTGATAGCACCGAGCTTCTCAAACTTGTACTATTAGGGATCTATCAGTGTAACATAGTGCCCAGGCCTAATTATCTCTACTGCAAGTCCATATGAAAAAAAATATTTTTTGTCTCCTGAATCCAGTAGAGCATCACAGGATTTAGAAAGCTACCTACCAGGATCAGAGAAATCTACCTACCAGGATCAGAGAAATCTAACTATCAGGATCAGAGTTGTCTCTAATCCCATCAGCAGTGTGTTGCTGCTGCAGATCTGGGCTTCAACTTTTTCTATTGAGGACCCATGAGACTGACTAAGATGAGTTCCATCCCTCACCAAGAGTAGTAGAAGGGAAGTCCATAATTAAATGAAAAGCTTCTCTTAAAGAGGACCTGTCATTTGGCTCTCCAAAAATTGAGCCATATATCCTATACAGATCCCCAAGCTCCCCTCATTCTGATGCTCTTTTCCATTTTGAGCTATATCTCTTCATTGCAGAGATATTCACAATTATTGCTTAAGAAGTGGACTTGTATGTGAAATCTCTGTTTGTAGTCCAACTGAAAATTTCTTTAGAGAGTCTTCTTTCGGGGTGCTTGCCTCCTTCCCAGATGCCACCAATCATAACTTGTCGGTGTCTGGGACTGATAGACTGCTAAACCAACTGCCAAGCTGTAACTGGCAGTGTCAGAGGGAGGGGTGAAAGTGCATGCCCCCAGGGAAGACTCTGAAGAAATGTGTAGTTGGACTGCAAGGAGAGATTTCACATACTGCGCTGCAGAAGAAACAAATGTGAATATCTCTGTAATGGAGTGGCGCAGCTCAAAACGGAAAAGAGCATTAGAATCAGGAGAACTTGGGGATTTTTTCAAGATGTTTAACTCAGTTTTTCTGAGCAAGTGACAGGTCTTCATTAATTTTTATTTTTTTGCCTACTGAACCCAAAATAAAATAAACAGAAAATAAGTTAGCTTGCAGAATAAAAACTGATCCATTATCCTAATTTCAGAATCTGCAGCGATGCCAAGTAGTTCACAATGTGCCCGGAATGTCAGGTGAACACAGATGTGCATACAAAGACATGTATTCATGGTATGGCAGAGATATCCTCAACAGACATCTGCAATCAGAACAGCTGCTTCTATTCATTCATCTCTTCTATAAAACAATATATAAAGAGAAATAAATACTAAAAACTTCAGCGTCTATAGCAGCTGGTATATAATATATCTGCACTATATATAATATAATGGTTATATTATTAACCCCTTCATGACCCTGGAATTCTTTGTTTTTCCTTTTCGTTTTTTGCTCCCCTGCTTCCAAGAGCCATAACTTTTTTTTATTTTTCTGTCAATATAGACATACGACGGCTTGTTTTTTGCGGGATGAGTCGTACTTTCAGATAAAATCATTTATTTTACCATATAGTGTACAGGAAAATTGAAAAAATTCCAAATGCGGTGAAATTGCAAAAAAAGTGCAATTACACATTTTTTTTTTTCGTTTTTTTAGTCGCCGTGTTCACTATATGGCAAAACCGACGTGTCGGTGTGATGCCTAGAGTGAATACGAGTTCGTAGATACCAAATATGTATACTTTTACTGGTATGTAAGGGGTGAAAAAAAATTCAGAAATTTGGAAATAAAAATAATCGCACTTTTTGCGCCATGTTCTGCGACCCGTGGCGTCCTCATTTTTCGGGATCTGGGGCTTATTTTTTGTGACTTGAGCTGACATTTCTAATGATACCATTTTTGGGTGGATCCGCTGTTTTGATCGTCCTTTATTGCATTTTACAGCAATGTTGCGGATTTCAAAAAAACGTAATTTTGGCGTTTAGATAATTTTTTCCATTATGCACTTTACAGCTCCCATTAATTGATCTTATATATTGATAGATCGGGCATTTATGAACGCGGCGATACCAAAAGTGTAATTATTTTTTTTTATATATATTTTTATTGTGAATGGGGTAAAAAGGGGGGTGATTTGAACTTTGTTTTTTTTTCCTATGTTTGTAAAAACTTTATTTAACAATTCATTCTTATTTTTACACAGCCCCTTAGAGAGGAACACTGTTGCAGCAACCAATCGCTTCTGACAGATACCAATGATCTGCAGCTCATCGGTATCTGTCAGAATCGCGGACTGGTTGTGGTTGGCAGCGCCTGCCAACCACTCTCTGGAAGCACTCTGTGACAGCTTCCAGGGTCAAGCCAGGACCCCGGGCTGTCAGTGCCGGAGATCTTGCGATACTATCCTACTGCAGGTGGGAAACAGCGCGTTCCCCGCCATGGCACCTTTGGATCCCGCTGTCAGTGATTGACGGCGGGATCCAAAGGGTTAACAGCACCGATCCGATCCCGGATCCAATTGGTGCTGTTAGCCCGACATCTCAGCTAATGAGATCAGCTAAAACGTCGAGTGTTTGATGTGAGCTCCGCGCCGGACATGGCCCATTGATGTTGTAGAACGTCGTGGGTCATGAAGGGGTTAAACAAATTGGTTATGGTATGTTTTTATTAGAAGAAAACCCATGGCATTGCCATTAAAAGCCATCTCCTGCTTTATATATTTAGATTTTCGCTTTGGACAATCCTTGAAGGGTCCACTGATGAAGATGATCCGTCTTGCGACTTCAGTGGTCAGATGTAATCAGCTGGGAATCCGGCCAGTAAGTGTTCAGTTTGCCTGCAGTGCCCCCGCAGGAAGAATGAGGCATTACATTATATCCATGTATATCAACAGATTGTCTGTGCCACACAGGACATTTCAGGTCCTCCACAGTGAGAGATGCTGTTGATTGAGAGCCGAGGATCTATTTTAATATTACTCAAATTTTCAATTTTAGCACAAAAGAGACTGGGGCAAAAAATCCTGGTGGAGAAAGCAATGGTTTATCATAGTTGTGACAATTAACTTTGGTGAATCGCACGGATGCCATATTTGTTTTAGGCTTGAAAGAGGACCAGGTACCAGATCAAATGCATTTAGTTTTGACTCTTATTATATTCTTGCTCTTCCAGGATTTTTTTTAATCCACCATACAGTTCCAGAGATATAGGCTGTTTTATTTAGTGGAAATGTTTACTGTCTTTACCAAGGGGTGTGGCTCACAGGAACCTCAGGGGCGTGTCTTTAGGCTGCTTTGTGATCATAGCACGGGTGAACCCAGCGAGGGAGAAAAAAAGGACCAGAACGGCGGGGGAGTAGCGACGGCAGCAAGCAGTGTGTGCTGCCATGTTCTTTGTGGTCGGTTGCATTCACTAACTGTGCAGCCGGGCGGTAAAGGTTGAGACTTCTACAAAATAGCCGTGGATCTTGATTTGGCCACGGCCATTTTGTTGAAGTCTCAACCTCAACCGACCGGCTTCACAGTTAGTGAATGCAATCGACCACAAAGAACATGGTGGCACACACCGCTCACTGCCACCGCTACTCCCCCTCAGCTCCGGTCCTGCATATGTGCTCTCACACTCCGAAACCTGTCTCCAGCACCCTCGCTCCGCTTTTGCGGTGTCCCCCTTGTTAAGACATATGGGGTCCAGGGGAGGGATGGGGGCCATGAACAAAAGGTTGGGGGACCATATATACAGGATGGGGGCATATATCCTTGATATATACAGGAATACAGGATAGGGCACAACCTGAATGACCATGGCTTGCCCTCACCCTCCTAGTTTTGATTCTTTATACGTGTACAGAGGCTCTACAACTCCAAAAAGTGGCGTCACGTGAAGCTTATGGGCTCCAAAGTGAAAGCTCCAATGGGGCCCCCAATTATTGCAAATTTGTAATAGCATTTGTCTTTTTCTATAGGCCAGCTGGACTTCTTGGGTCCCATAGGCTCCAGGGCCCAGGTACGATTGCAACCACTGCACCTATTGTAGTTATGCCCCTGACTCCAAGCAAGGAGTCTATTTACACATTCACTGAAAAATCCCCCCAAAGTATGATCAGCCTTGTGACCCCCATGTTGCAGTCATCTTCCATCAAATTATACCATTTTTTATCATTTCCATTTTTATGTGCAAAATTGTCTTTTTTTTTACCAGCATCAAAAAGAAACACGGAAAGGCAAAGTGAAAATTAAATGCAGCGAGGCGGCCTGGTCCTCTGGGGAACTGGAATCATGAGTCAGGTTTTCCATGAGGTTAGTGATTTCCTCGGATGAAAGTGGCCTAATCTGGAGCTGTGAATGAGACGCTTTCACCACTTCACACGGGGAAATTACAAGACGAAAATGCTGCCACATTCCTCTGACTGCTGTGTGACGAGCGAGGGGAGCGGAGCTGCGGATCGGGGTGGGGGGGGACGCTTCACTCAATCTTACCATATAAAAAGATTTTATAATAGGAACTGTGGAGCCCACTGGGACGGGGTACTCGGTACCGGACCAGGTTGTTTCTGGGGGATGTCACGGAGGTCCTGGTCCGGACCGTGTCCCGGGTTCCGCAAGTAAAAGGGAATATATACAGGGGATAGAGTTGGTCGTGATGCCACCCACGGGTTGTGGTCAGGGTGACCACCGCTGCTGCAGAACTTCCGGGGATGATGTTAGGCAGCTTTAGATGGAACGGCTCCCGCGGGTAGAGCCTGGTTCCCCGGGCAGTGGTAATTAAAGTCTATGATGGATATTATAGGTGTTGCAGGAAAGGGATGATAGTGGAGACGGGGCTGCTTGTGGGAATAATTAGGACTTGAGTACAAGGATCACACACTCACGTTTCTGAAGTTTTCCAAAGCTTTACTGTAGATGTTCTTTACAGAGTGTTGTCCACGGAGTCTGTACCGGGGCCGGGTTGCTCCCACCCTGTCGGGTCCTCAGCTTCCTCCTGCTGCGCTGTGTGTGGCCTTGCTGCTGCTTTTAGCTGAGCTGCTGGCACTGTCTCTCCTCACAGGTACCCCCTTGGCTAGGCAACTTGAGTCTTCCTTGTGCTTCTCACCGCGCCGTGTTGCTTCGATCAGGTACAGTGTCGATCTACAACCTTCACCATCCCGGTATTTACTATGTGGTGTGTGTCATTCACAGTTTCGGATCCGGTATCCGATCTGTGCGCTCCTCCGGGTGAGTGGTGATGGCACTCAGTCTCACAGATGTGTTCCTCTGTCTTCTGTTCGTCTTCCCTCAGACCCTGGCTAGGCCTGGAATCCAAGAGCAGACTGTAGAGAAGCCTGACACAGCTCCTTTACACTACAGTCTCCCTCTCAGTTTCTCCAGGAACTGGACTCTTCACAGTACTGCTACGTACTGAACTAACTACTTCCTCTTGACACGGAGTATATAAGAGAGCTGGTTTAGCTCCCCCTCCTGGCCCAGAGGTGCTAGTGTAGTGTCATTGTTGTGTGGGGAGGGAACCCATGTGATGTTACTGTGGCACATTAACCCTTGGGGTGCCACATAACCAAACTGGGATAGAAAGAAATTCTGGAAATAATCCTTGGACCATCTTGGTCTTTTACATGGTGTAAGCTTTATAGTTTCCATCAGAGGCATAGTTCAGTGACGTCGCATGGAGGGCGATGGCACAGGGGTTGTTTTCCTTGGCACAAAATTATTAGGGGCGTAAAATTAAAAAAAAAAAGAAAAGTAGTTGTGGAATTGGTAGAGCCAAAAATCCAAAGCAGAGCACTTGACATGGGCTCCTTCAAACAGGCCTGTGGAGACGGTAAGCAAAACATCCGACTCCATCTCCGACGCTTCAATTTCCCTGAATCCGATTCAGACTCCAACTCTATCAAAATAGACAGCGACTCCACAACTCCAACTCCTCAACCAGGGCTCAAACATCCGACTCGGAAAGCCAAACATCTGACTCCGACTCTTCAATTTCCGTGAACCTGGCCCAGACTCTACCAAAATGGACACCAACTCTGACTCCACGGCTACGACTCTACAACCAGGACTGTGAAGTCAGTAAGGCCAACATTCGACTCCAAATTTCCTTGAATCCAACTCCGACTCCACCCAAAATGGGCACCGACTCAACAGCCCTGCCTTCAAGTGGCCAGGTTTTCTAGGTAGGCCCCATTTGTGTAAAACCGAAAGGACTTTCTGTCCTGTAAATCACACACTGCTGACAGACTTTGGAGAACAAGACACCAGCGTCCCAGCGCACGTGCTGCAATTACATCGCTGCATTGCACTACCTGTGGCGACCCATCAGAGAAGAGGAACCAGTCACTTGGATTAGGTGAGTAGAAAACTATATTTTTTGGATGGTGGCACAAAGGAAGTACTATAATGCAGAGGGCAGCAATACATTTTAGGGAGCAGTAAAAGGTGCATTACCACTTACTAAAGTGAGCACTCAATGTATTATTTGTTTTATAGAAGCACAATATTTGCCTTGCCCCGGGCACTGACAACCGCTGAAGCACTACTGGCATAATTGCCATAATTACCAACAATGTTGTTGTCAAAATAGGAACCTCTCATACTTAATGTGACTATATATTTGCAATTTATAGTTCCTATACCCAATTTTCTCCTTTCTGCTACTGCCTCTAGCTCAGAAATCAGTGCCCTATCTTCATCCCCAAAGTGGCTGTTGTATTCACGGGGAGCCAACTGGATAGATCAGGTTTTCTGTTAAAATTATTAAAAATGTAAAATATATACATTTTTGTCATATCACAAATTGTATATAAAAAAAAGTGCTATTTTTTATACATGTTACTGAGGCTTTTTAGACTCTTGTTCTTTATAGTAAACTTTTCAGTATTCTCATTATCATCATTGGCAAGATTAAGCAAGATTAAGCTGACATGTCATAACCCTATATGTGGTGCCCCACCGGGTAGGATGCCACCAGAGGTAATGCACTCCTCCATTAGAGAGAGAGTTGTGCCTGTGGTCTCCAGGTACTGGGACGGTGCAGTTGAGCTTCGCACACACACAACATTTAGGTCCCCGGCACGGTGGGTGGACCCAGAGGGAGGACCCAAGAGTAGCCGGGAGGGAAAAATTAAGTGAAGTAGTAAAAAGGGAGAAAGGAGAGACCATCGAAAGGAGAGGAATGGAGTGGAAGTCGGGAGTGTAGGGGCGGTGTGGTGCCGAATCCTGCGGGGTGGAGCACGACCACGCTCGCCTGGGAGGGAAAGACCGGGAGGTGTAGAAGAGGATAGGAGCCCGTGGGGCACAGAACGAGATGTAGATCTCTGTACATCCGTATCTGGTGAGACAGAGGGGGTGAACGACACAGAGATTCCGGCCCTGAAAACGGCGCGGATGCTTCATGCCCGAACCGTTGAACCGGAGGCCCCAAGCTTCTAATGGGAGCTGGGTCAAACACCCTACAAATCTTGGAGAAGGCGGCCGAAACAGGAAACAGTGCCCGGAAGGGGTAAAAGAGAGCACTAGTGGCTGTCGGTACCTGAGCTCTATGCTTTGGAGGCGCTAAGTGAGGAGCGCGAAAAGAGCTTGTAGAGCGAAGGGACCACCAGAGACAGAAACACCTAGTGAGAGGGAAAGGGGCACCAACAGAGGCTTGACTGCACTGACCCAGTTCCGGAGACAATGCTGAACCGGAGGTTGCCAAGGGAAGTACCTGGTGGCCATGCTGCAACAACTTAGTAAAAGTAACAGAACTCCAGCTGTGGTGTGTGAGACTTTCTTTAACGGCGACCACGGGCCGCAGAGGCCTCATGAGACACCGGGGTGCTGATGACCCAATGAACATCTGCCAAGGTACAAACTGACTCCTACATCCTACTGCCCTGGGGACTGCGCTCCACCTGTGGGGAGTGGAACCATCCAAGCTGCCGGTCACCGTCCCCCGAGGTTCTGAAGCAGCGGCGACCGTCCCAGAAGCATACCGCAGGTGGTGTTACGAATACCCCTTTCCCCAGTCATCCCCCATCATCTACTACCGTTAATTAAAAATGACACCACCAGGGTCACGGGACCGGGTCTCGGCCCCCATCTGTCCCCGTGAAAAGAACTGAGAAGTGAACAACAACTGCTGCCCGGTTCCAGAGTACGCCGGCCCTGGAGTGGGCATGTCATATGCACAGCTGATAACACAGGATTCGCCAATTACAGTAGGTGATGTTACAGCTCACCTTCTCCTCCTGTACAATGACTGATAACACCTCTACATTCAGTAGATAACACAGGATCCCGATTCACAATAGGTGATATCAGAGCTCACCTCCTCCTCCTGTACAGTGACTGATAACACCTCTATATACAGTAGATAACACAGGATCCACGATTCACAATAGGTGATATCACAGCTCACCTCCTCCTCCTGTACAATGACTGATAACACCTCTATATACAGTAGATAACACAGGATACACCATTCACAATAGGTGATGTCACAGCTCACCTCCTCCTGTACAATGACTGATAACACCTCTATATACAGTAGATAATACAGGATCCACCATTCACAATAGGCGATATCACAGCTCACCTCCTCCTGTACAATGACTGATAACACCTCTATATACAGTAGATCACACAGGCATCCACCATTCACAATAGGTGATATCACAGCTCACCTCTCTCCTGTACAATGACTGATAACACCTCTATATACAGTAGATCACACAGGATCCACTATTCACAACAGGTGAAAATCACAGCTCACTCTCCTCCTGTACAATGATGATAACACCCCTATATACAGTAGATAACACAGGATCCACCATTCACAATAGGTGATATCACAGCTCACCTCCTCCTCCTGTACAATGACTGATAACACTTCTATATACAGTAGATAACACAGGATCCACCATTCACAATAGTGATATCACAGCTAACCTCCTCCTCCTGTACAATGATAACACCTCTATATACAGAGATAACACAAGATCCTCCATTCACAATAGGTGATTTCACAGCTCACCTCCTCCTCTGTACAATGACTGCTAACACCTCTATATACAGTAGATAACACAGGATCCACCATTCACAATAGATGATATCACAGCTCACCTCCTCCTCCTGTACAATGACTGATAACACCTCTATATACAGGAGATAACACAGGATCCACCATTCACAATAGGTGAATCACAGCTCACCTCCTCCTGTACAATGACTGATAACACCTCTATATACAGGTAGATAACACAGGATCCACCATTCACAATAGGTGATATCACAGCTCACCTCCTCCTGTACAATGACTGATAACACCTCTATATACAGAGATAACACAGGATCCACCATTCACAATAGGTGATATCACAGCTCACCTCCTCCTGTACAATGAATGATAACACCTCTATATACAGTAGAACACAGGATCCACCATTCACAATAGGTGATATCACAGCTCACCTCCTCCTGTACAATGACTGATAACACCTCTATATACAGTAGATCACACAGGCTCCACCATTCACAATAGGTGATATCACAGCTCACCTCTTCCTCCTGTACAATGACTGATCATACCTCTATATACAGTAGATCACAGGATCCACTATTCACAATAGGCGATATCAGTCATTGTACAGGAGGTGACTTGATATCACCTATTTGAATGGTGATCCGTGTTATCTACTCTATTAAAGGTGTTATCAGTCATTTCACGCGAAGAGTGAGCTGTATAACACCTCTATATAAGTAGATAACACAGGATCCACCATTCACAATAGGTGATATCACAGCTCACCTCCTCCTCCTTTACAATGACTGATAACACCTCTATATACAGTAGATAACACAGGATCCACCATTCACAATAGTGATATCACAGCTCACCTCTCCTCCTGTACAATGACTGATAACACCTCTATATACAGGAGATAACACAGGATCCACCATTCACAATAGGTGATATCACAGCTCACCTCCTCCTGTACAATGACTGATAACACCTCTATATACGGGAGATAACACAGGATCCACCATTCACAATAGGTGATATCACAGCTCACCTCCTCCTCCTGTACAATGACTGATAACACCTCTATATACAGTAGATAACACAGGATCCACCATTCACAATAGGTGATATCACAGCTCACCTCCTCCTCCTGTACAATGACTGATAACACCTCTATATACAGTAGATAACATAGGATCTACCATTCACAATAGGTGATTCACAGCTCACCTCTCCTCCTGTACAATGACTGATCATACCCTCTATATACAGTAGATAACACAGGATCCACATTCACAATAGGTGATATCACAGCTCACCTCTTCCTCCTGTACAATGACTGATACAACCTCTATATACAGTAGATCACAGGATCCACTATTCACAATAGGCGATATCACAGCTCACCTCCTCCTGTACAATGACTGATAACACCTCTATATACAGTAGATAACACAGGATCCACCATTCACAATAGGTGATGTCACAGCTCACCTCCTCCTCCTGTACAATGACTGATAACATCTCTATATACAGTAGATAACACAGGATCCACCATTCCAATAGGTGATATCACAGCTCACCTCCTCCTCCTGTACAATGACTGATAACACCTCTATATACAGTAGATAACACAGGATCCACCATTCACAATAGGTGATATCACAGCTCACCTCCTCCTCCTGTACAATGACTGATAACACCTCTATATACAGTAGATAACATAGGATCTACCATTCACAATAGGTGATGTCACAGCTCACCTCCTCCTCCTGTACAATGACTGATAACACCTCTATATACAGTAGATAACACAGGATCCACCATTCACAATAGGTGATATCACAGCTCACTTCCTCCTCCTGTACAATGACTGATAACACCTCTATATACAGTAGATAACACATGATCCACCATTCACAATAGGTGATGTCACAGCTCACCTCCTCCTCCTGTACAAGGACTGATAACACCTCTATATACAGTAGATAACACAGGATCCACCATTTACAATAGGTGATATCACAGCTCATCTCCTCCTGTATAATGACTGATAACACCTCTATATACAGTAGATCACACAGGATCCACCATTCACAATAGGTGATATCACAGCTCACCTCCTCCTCCTGTACAATGACTGATAACACCTCTATATACAGTAGATAACACAGGATCCACCATTCACAATAGATGATATCACAGCTCACCTCCTCCTGTACAATGACTGATAACACCTCTATATACAGTAGATAACACAGGATCCACCATTCACAATAGGTGATATCACAGCTCACCTCCTCCTCCTGTACAATGACTGATAACACCTCTATATACAGTAGATAACACAGGATCCACCATTCACAATAGGTGATATCACAGCTCACCCTCCTCCTGTACAATGACTGACAACACCTCTATATACAGTAGATAACACAGGATCCACCATTCACAATAGATGATATCACAGCTCACCTCCTCCTGTATAATGACTGATAACACCTCTATATACAGTAGATAACACAGGATCCACCATTCACAATAGATGATATCACAGTTCACCTCCTCCTCCTATACAATGACTGATAACACCTCTATATACAGTAGATAACACAGGATCCACCATTTACAATAGGTGATATCACAGCTCACCTCCTCTTCCTTTCTTCATAATGACCTTTGCTCACACTCATTAGTTCTTTTAACATAAAAAATAGGGTCAGAGTCAGTTCACTGCTGGTAATGAACATGTGAATTTCCTGAAAGAACAGGAAGTATTATTCCGCAGTATTATTATAGTGATCAGTATAAAATTTGCAAGATTTCTCTTTCTTTTAGGAGATGTGATATGGAAAAACGAAGAAAAATGTAACAAAATTAAAAAAATACATTTTATATAAAACCCTTATGAGTGGATAATTCCTGATTAAACATCCCATTTAAAAGCATTTCATTCATCTGCAGTACGTTCCCCCGAAAGCGTAAAAAGTCATTAGACCGAGAGCACAATTATGACATTGACGTGATTACAAGATGGACAATACCGAGCGCCATCAATCTTATTCATCACAGACACCTTTCTAATGCAGGACGGGAAACATTTCAATTTAAGAATGAGATTAAATAGGATTCTGGACCCTTCGTCCCGGCAGCCTGGGGGCAAGAATTGTATCAAATACAGCTAGAAATCCCTTTTGGCAGAACATGATTCATATTAGAAAATATTATAATTAACCAGCTGAGGAGGTGCAAAATAAGAAAATCCAACAGAGACTGGAACTGACGAAGCAAAATAATTTATAGGGTTCAGATGGAGTGCATCCCGTCGCTGCGTGCATAATAGCAAAAAATTACACCGCTCCCGTTACATGGCGCTCGGCCCTAATGAACACCGTGACTAAGCGCAAGAAATCCCCGATACTCGGGCACCGCGCTGAAAACGGATTACTGCAGGTGAGAAACACTCTATTCCGGATGAGGATTTTGCAAAATTCTAAGACGAAATTAACCTTTGTCGATTTATTTCGTTTTTTCGCTGTTTTCTTCTTGGTTAAAGGTAGATGGGAGACGAGGAATTTCATTAAGATGCAATCTCTGGAAGCAAGAAACAATGATCTTTGTTTTAAACACGTTAGATCGTCTCGCGGCTCATCAGCCCGATACATAAGAGCGGGTTTAGAAATGTTGATGTTGAGAGTTCATGGAAAAGTTAATTTAATGAACGAAGTAAAAGTTTGGAGCAAATCATGACCTTTATCCTAGCTCACGTCAAGGTCACAACAGTCATACTGCAATGAGAAGTTAAAGCACCACTCCAGCAGGGGGGGTGCAGTGTTCAGCACTAGAGAGGCACTTAAAATGTTATACCCCTAACCCCAGACATATACTCACCTTTTGGCATCTTACCGATGCTGCTTGGTCCCACAGGGCCATCTTGTTCCCATAGCTTCTGACTGGTTAGAAGTTATTATTATTATTATTTATTTATATAGCACCATTAATTCCATGGTGCTGTACATGAGAAGGGGTTACATACAAAATTATAGATCTGGTTTACAGTAAACAAATTAACAACGACAGACTGATACAGAGGGGAGAGGACCCTGCCCTTACGGGCTTATATTCTACGGGGCAATAGGGAGGAAACAGTAGGTCCGGGTTGCAGCAGATCTGGTGGTGGAGAGGTGGCAGCTTCAGTGGCGGGAGGGCAGCAGCTCCGGTGGCGGTGAGGCAGCAGCTCCTGTGATGGTGATGCATCAGCTCCAGTGGCGGTGGGGCAGCAGCTCCTGTGATGGTGATGCATCAGCTCCAGTGGCGGTGGGGCAGCAGCTCCTGTGATGGTGATGCAGCAGTTCGGGTGGTGGTGGGGCGGGGGCTCGGTCATTGCAGGCTGTAAGCTTTCCTGAAGAGATAGGTTTTCAAGTTCCGTCTGAAGGATCCGAGTGTGGTCTGACGTGTTGGGGCGCAGAATTACAGAGGATGGGGAATATTCAGGAGAAATCTTGGAGGCGGTTGTGTGAGGAACGGATAAGTGTGGAGGAAAGGAGGAGGTCTTGGGAGGATCGAAGGTTACATGAGGGAAGATAGTGTGAGATTAGTTCAGAGATATAGGGAGGAGACAGTTTATGGATCGCTTTGTAGGTCAGTGTTAGTAGCTTGAACTGGATTCGTTGGGGAATTGGGAGCCAGTGGAGGGATTTGCAGAGGGGAGAAACAGGGGAGTAGCGAGGAGAGAGGTGGATTAGTCGAGCAGCAGAGTTGAGGACAGACTGTAGGTGCAAGAGTGCTAGCAGGGAGGCCGCAGAGGAGAATGTTGCAGTAGTCAAGGCGGGAGATGATGAGGGCATGTACAAGAATTTTAGTAGATTGAGGGCTGAGGAAAGGACGGATTCTGGAAATATTCTTGAGCTGGAGGCGACAGGAGGTGGCGAGAGTTTCCATGTGTGGTTTGAAGGATAGGGCAGAGTCAAGAGTTACTCCAAGGCAGCGAATTTGAGGGGTGGGAGAGAGCATGATGCCATTTACAATAATAGATAGATCAGGTGGTGAAGATGAAAGATGGGGTGAAGGAAAGAAGACGAGTTCGTTTTTGTCTACGTTGAGTATAGATGGAGAAAAGTAGAGGCCCCAGGACAGAGCCTTGTGGGACTCCAACAGAGAGAGGGCGGGATGAGGAGGAGGTGTGGGAGTGGGAAATGCAAAATGTTCGGTTGGCAAGGTATGAGGCAACCCAGAACAGGGAAAGGTCTTTGATGCCAAGGGAAGAAAGAATCTGAAGTAGGAGGGAGTGGTCGACTGTGTCAAAGGCAGAGGACAGGTCGAGAAGGAGGAGGATGGAGAATTGTCTGTTAGCTTTGGCTGTAAGTCGTTGGTAATTTTGGATATGGCAGTTTCGATGGAGTGGTGTGGCCGGAAACCAGATTGTAGATTGTCAAGGAGAGGGTTAGATGAGAGGTGGGAGGAAAGTTGAGCATGGACGTGATGCTCAAGGAGTTTGGAAGCAAACGGGAGCAGCGATATGGGGCGGTAGCTCGTCTTAGCAATCAGGTCTAGGTTTTGCTTTTTGAGGATGGGCGATGATGGGGGCATGTTTGAAAGCTGAGGGGAAGGTCTTAAAAGATAGTGATAGATTGAAGAGGTGGGTTAGGGCTGGGATGAGCATGTTCGTGAGGTTGGGGAGGAGGTGGGAAGGGATGGGGTCAAGTGCACAGGTGGTGAGGTATGATTTGGATAGGAGACAAGTAAGTTCTCCTTCAGTGATGTTGGAGAGGGAGGTTATGAGGGAAGGGTAAAGGTCTGGTATATGGAGTGGTTGCGGTGGTGGAACGATAAAGATTTGCCTTGTTTGGTCAATCTTATTTTTGAAGTATATAGCGAAGTCCTCAGCAGAGATGAGGCAGGTCGGAGGGGGAAGTGGTGGGCAGAGGAGAGAGTTAAAAGTGCTGAACAGTTGTTTGTTGTTGTAGGATAAGGAAGATATAAGGTTTGTGAAGTAGGTCTGTTCAGCAGAGGTGAGGGCTGATTTGAAGGCAAGTGTAGCTTGTTGGAATGTTGTGAAGTCGTCAGGCAGGTATGTTTTCTTCCAACGCCGCTCTGCAGCCCTGGACACTTGTCGGAGTTTTTTTAGTGAGATTGTTGTGCCAGGGTTGCCTATTGATTCGTCGCCGTTTGCAATGAACGAGAGGGGCGACTGAGTCTATGGCTGACGTGAGGGTGTGGCACCCCTGCCGGGGATTGCCACAGGTTCCCCTAGTGCAAGGAAGGACTAACACCTTGGTTAACACAGCACACACCACCTTCCACCCCAGACCTGATGAGGGAGCTCTACTGTCTGCATTAAGTCAGTTCCCCTTTAAGAACACTCAGGCTGGAGGGAGGAGGCAGTTAGTCCCAGGAGTTAGTTTAAGTTCAGTGTAGTTCGTGTGAGGAGAAGGAAGAGAGAGGAGACAGAGCTGCTGGTCACTGGGGAGAGATTCAGGCCCAGGACCAGGGACGACTGACCGCTGTGCACACCCCAGGGAAGGGGCCGGAGGCAAGTGGAGGAAACAGGGAACTAAGAAAGGGAATCTTGTTGCGCGGCCCTTTAGTACACACGGACACTGGAGTCCGACGCTGCCAGCATGCAGAGCTACAGCAAAAGCCCAACATACTCAGGAGGAGTTCAGCCCTGAGGAAATAAGGCAAGAGACACTAAACTGACCAAGCATATGACCAGGGGCCACAAGAAAAACAGGGACCCCGCAGAAGGACCTCATTGTCAGCTTGGGACTAAGATCAGAGAAGAAAAGGTGGTGGGTTCAGGCTCAGGCAGGACTCATCCCACACTGTAGAGCACAGACACAAAGGAGGCCTCATAAGGTGGAAGTCCCAAATTGCATCGGGGACCTGGTTACTACTCTGGCTGTACCTGTTACATTATCACCAGTAAAAGGTACCGAAACAACAATCCCTGTGTGTCTGTGTGCCTGTCTAACCGTCGCAATTCACCACTGTGTCAGAAAAGACTTGACTACTACTCCACCCCATCCATCCCTGCTGCCCTGAGGTAAAGCTCCACCTGTGGGGAGCTGTACCACACTCTGCTGCACTCACCATCACCTCAGCTGCCGGCTGCAGCGCTGGTAAACCGTTACCAGGTACCATATGTGGCGTCATGTTAATAACCCCTTTACCCCCCCACCGTTCCCCGCCATTGAGGGTCCAGGGCACAGGACCGGGGATCGACTAGCCGTGATCCCCCATCAGAACCGCCATCAGCCCCGGTACCTGAGTACCCCATACCCTGTCGACCGCCTCAAGGGTGGCATTGTAGAAAGCAGTGGCACTGTCTGTGTCATGGAGTGAAGATATAGAGGACAGGGGGAGAAGAGAATCGGAGAGTCTGTGAATGTCTAGGTGTGCGAGATTTCTGCGAGGATGAGCTAGTGGCTGGATATGGGGGACTGGTGAGAAGGACAAAGATGAGAAGGTGGGTAGATGGTGGTCAGGTAGGAGGGAGCGGGAGGTTGTGAGATTAGATGGGGAACAGAGGAGGGTGAAGATGAGGTCTAGTGTATGTCCGTCTGTGTGGGTGGCTGTGGAGGACCACTGAGTAAGTCCAAAAGATGAGGTAAGAGAAAGGAGTTTGGAGGCTGCTTGCTGGCGGGTGTCAGTAGCAATATTAAAGTCAACCATGATGATGGTGGGAATGTCAGCAGAGAGAAAGTGAAGAATTGGTCAAAGAAGGTAGTGGCAGAGCCCGGAGGTCGGTATATGACGGCCATTTGAAGATTGGAGGGAGAGTAGATGCAGACAGAGTGAACTTCAAAAGAAGGGTGGATAAGGGAGGGTGGGGGTTAGATTGAGTTGAAGGAGCAGTTTGCAGAGAGGAGGAAACCCACTCCTCCGCCATGTCTGTTGCAAGGGCGAGGAGTGTGGGTAAAGTGAAGGCCGCCATAGCTCAGTGCAGCAGGGGAACTCAATGCATCTCTATGGCAGCCAGAACGAGACCAGAACGAGGCCACAATGAGACCAGAACGAGACCACAATGAGACCAGAAAGAGTCCAGAATGAGTTCAGAACAAGGCCAGAATGAGGCCAGAACATGGCCAAACTCGAGAACCCGAGATTAATGGAAGTCAATGGAAACTCAAGCATTTTTCCAGATGATCTTCTGGAAAAACGCTTGAATGAGAGCCCTATTGACTTCCATCGTACTCGATACTCGAGTCACACATTACCAAGTGTCCAATTGCTCGTTTGAAGTGCCAAGAACCTGAGCATGGTAATGATCGCTCATCACTAGTTGATATGCCTGGAAACATGGCTAGGACAGACAAATTAATTTTTCCATCGGTGATGGAAAGTTGGGAAACGCATCTGATACTGTGGATAGATTTAGCACCAGTATCTAAGGATTTTGGTATATTTCTTTACGTATCATTCATTACTCAATTTAGCATTAAAAATATTGATAGTCTATATGTGTCTACTCCACCATTGCAGGCTGCGAGGAGGCTCACAGTCATCTTATTTGTGCCTTTCATTTTTCCCAAATCTGAAGGGGGCAGAAGGCCTCTCGAATGGGACATGAAGCTGATCCAACCACATTCCCATGATGCTACAAAATTTCTAAAGCCGCTCTTGAGTTAAAACAAAAAGTATGCTATCTGGCTGTTGGGATTACATCATGCACGGACACCCGGTATTGTGTGCCTAAGGCACGGCTGTGAGCGAGCCATTCTTCTTCTGGAGAGGAGAGCGCGAACATTTGGTATGCATCAATAGCTCCACCGCCAACGAAAACTCCTCTTTTCACAGCAACAAGCTCTTTGAGACACAACTGTAATGGGTAATGTTCACTTTTAGAAGAACGAGTGAAAAGCTCATGGTCAGATTTCAAAGAGGTTTCAGCCCCGTTACGTGCACAAGCACAATCATACATGGGGCTTCCGACATCAGCTCCAATAGCTCCATACACAGCTATTACATCATTGTGAATTGGAGTGACTGGTTTTTGCCATTTCCCAAAAGAAAAATCTTTTTTGAACATAATTTTTGTTGGGTTCAATTTTTCGATCCAGACTAAAATAAGCATGCTGATTTCAAAACTGTGGTTAGCTTTCTTCTATCACATCAGATTTTTTCTCCACAGCTTATTTTAAGGAGATTACTCTAGGTTGGATAGAGGGTAGCGCTAACGCTCTTCTATTGGCCGATGGTGAACCGCCCTGTAGTGGGGAGCAAGGGAAGACTACTTTGGTGACCAGGACCAGGTTGACATTTGTCTTGGGCATTCCGTTACATGTGAGAAAATGTGGCAAGAGGTTGTGCCGCTCTATATGGTGAACCATATTCCCAAAGTCTGTATACAAGGGGTTAGCAGAATTAATTTTATTTACACCCTTATTTCTTTTCTTTTGGATCATAGCTGTCACTTTTGCTTTTGTCCTAAAGACGGAGATACCCATTCTTTGAAATTCATTGACGAATAAGTCATGTTCAACGATCTCTGGATTCTTGCCGAAAATTCCTTCGGCAGTTTCACCATTCCCAAATGACCAACATCAGCACATTTGTCAAGTAAGCCTATTTTGTGTATTTTTAAGTAAACTTGGTGCTGAAGATAGGTTTTGGGTGCCTCACAAGGAGTGCAAGCAGTGTGTCAAGAGTTTACAGATGTGGACGAAGGGAACATGGGATAAGGCACCACTTGGTAGACCTATGACTTGCCGAGAGCCAAGAGATCATTCAAGTGACTTTTGTAAAGTGAAAACTTCAAGAAATAACAAGTAGGGTATCGTAGTCTACATAAGCTATACGTCCAGTGCTTCATTCAGCTGAAATCCCAGGGGCTAAGGCTGTTTTCTTGAACCTACCCTCTTTTCAATAATAGCATTTTGGTCAAGAACAAAGTGACGGCAATGACAGAGATTTTGAAGTTGAAGACGTCTCCTTCATAAGGGATTTGACTAGCATGAGTTGAACAATTTGGCACAAAACATGGGATTACCAAAAAAGGTTTCAGAACTCCGAGCATCAGCAAGGTAGATGGGATGGACATATGATGGCTGACTATAGTGGAGCATCAGTCCACAGTCTCCAGAACACTCCAGGAAAGGCTATAAGTGTAAATTTTTACCTCAACTGCTCCCCAATATTACTGCTTGCACATAATTTCACTTATAGTAATTAGTAATGTAGCACCCTGCCCTAACAGGTAGCCACAGGACAACCTAGTGCATGGAGGGATTTCCACAACATGTAACCTACACACTCAACACCTTCCACCCCAGGCCTGTAGGGGGAGCTCCACTTGCTTCCCTTAAGAAAGGTCCCCTATAAATACCGGTGCTGGGGACAGACTTAGGCAGTGCAGTTCCAGGGAGGACTGTGAAGACAACCTGGTAATGGAGCCACGCTAGAACCGAACAAGAAAACAGCCTAGCCAGAGTGAGGTACCCGAGAGTGAGGTTAGGAGGCAAGGCTAGAGAGAAAGCAGTAGAATAGGGGATAGAGGAGCCATACCGGCACACCCCACGGAAGCAACCCGGACACCGGAGTCCGAGCCTGCTAAGGAGTATTTAGCCCAGCAGAAGAACACTGGTCTGACCAAGGAGACTTCGGTTTCCCTGGTCACCTGTAACCATAACCAATCAAAGAGCCAGGACCCACAGAAAATCCCCAGAGGAG
>JARQOC010000005.1:549441656-549454097 GCA_033576535.1 Allobates femoralis
GCACTCACTATTCTGCTGGTGCAGTCACTGTGTATATACATTACATTACTGTACCTGAGTTACCTCCTGTATTATACTCCAGAGCTGCACTCACCATTCTGCTGGTGCAGTCACTGTATACATACATTACATTACTGATCCTGAGTTACCTCCTGTATTATACTCCAGAGCTGCACTCACTATTCTGCTGGTGCAGTCACTGTGTACATACATTACATTACTGATCCTGAGTTCCCTCCTGTATTATACTGCAGAGCTGCACTCACTATTCTGCTGGTGCAGTCACTGTGTACATACATTACATTACTGACCCTGAGTTACCTCCTGTATTATACTCCAGACCTACATTCACTATTCTGCTGGTGCACTCACTGTGTACATACATTACATTACTGATCCTGAGTTACCTCCTGTATTGTACTCCAGAGCTGCACTCACTATTCTGCTGGTGCAGTCACTGTGTACATACATTACATTACTGATCCTGAGTTACCTCCTGTATTATACTCCAGAGCTGCACTGACTATTCTGCTGGTGCAGTCACTGTGTACATACATTACATTACTGATCCTGAGTTACCTCCTGTATTATACTCCAGAGCTGCACTCACTATTCTGCTGGTGCAGTCACTGTGTACATACATTACATTACTGATCCTGAGTTACCTCCTGTATTATACTCCAGAGCTGCACTCACTATTCTGCTGGTGCAGTCACTGTATTCATACATTACATTACTGCTTAGTCCTTTCATCTGTCCTTACTGCGCTCTCCCTCTGTTCATTCCTTAGTGCTCCCGCGCATATAGCCCTCAGCCGGTCCCCATGGATCCCTCCGCATGATTCCTGTCTTGAGCCTCCGGATCCTATACGGGGGCTTAGGGGATTATGCCGGGTGTTGGCCGCGACTTCTGAAGAAGACCGTGCCCTCCTGTTTGGCGGCTCGGGGATAAATACCCGCACCCCTCTCGGAGACGGTCCTCCGGTTTGTACTGGATACTTCCAGCCAGGAGTTGTACTGGCACGGATTCGGGTGCACCTCAACAACCTAGGATCCCCCTTTGTCCCTGGGCCACCTCTCCTGAGGTGCCCTCCACTGCAATGCTCACAGGTCCTCTCCCAACTACTTCTCTCTCTGACTCTAACTTTTCCGTATTGCACAACCCACCTAAGCTCCTCCCACCGGCATCGGTTCCCTGGCAACAGATTAACCTATTGGTCCCCTGACCTACGGTGTGTGGATGGGTGTAATGAGGGTCCCCTCTTGACATCCCAGTCCCCTGGACACAGGAATAATACAACATTCTGGTCTGGGTGCAGTACCTCTCCATGGCGTCCCGACAAGTGGGGCACCACATATACACAGTATGATGGGCCCACAGCTCCCTATACACAGTATGAAGGGCCCACAGCTCCCTATACACAGTATGAAGGGCCCACAGCTTCTCTATATACAGTATGATGAGCCCACAGCACCCCTATACACAGTACGATGGGTCCACAGCTCCTCTATACACAGTATGATGAGCCCACAGCTCCTCTATACACAGTATGATGAGCCCACAGCACCCTATACACAGTACGATGGGTCCACAGCTCCTCTATACAGAGTATGATGAGCCCACAGCCCCCCTATACACAGTATGATGGGCCCACAGCTCCCCTATACACAGTATGATGGGCCCACAGCTCCCATATACACAGTATGATGGGCCCACAGCTCCCATATACACAGTATGATGGGCCCACAGCCCCCTATACACAGTATGATGGACCCACAGCTCCCTTAAAAACAGTATAATGCGCCCACATCTCCTCTATACACAGTATGATGGGCCCACAGTCCTATATGTACAGTATGATACACCCACAGCTCTCCTATACACTGTATGATGGGTCCACAGCTCCCATGTACACAGTATGATGGGTCCACAGCTCTTCTATACACAGTATAATGGGCCCACAGCTTCTCTATACACAGCATAATGGGCCCACAGCTTCCCTATATGCAGTATGATGGGCCCACAGCTCTTCTATACACAGTATGATGGGTCCACAGCTTCCCTATACACAGTATGATGGGCCCACAGCTCCTCTATACACTGTATGATGGGTCCACAGCTCCTCTATACACAGTATGATGGGCCCACAGCTCCTCTATACACAGTATGATGGGTCCATAGCTCCTCTATACACAGTATGATGGGTCCACAGCTCCTCTATACACAGTATGATGGGCCCACAGCTCCTCTATACACAGTATGATGGGTACACAGCTCCTCTATACACAGTATGATGGGTCCACAGCTCCTCTATACACAGTATGATGGGCCCACAGCTTCCCTATACACAGTATAATGGGTCCACAGCTCCTCTATACACTGTATGATGGGCCCACAGCTCCTCTATACACAGTATGATGGGCCCACAGCTCCTCTATACACAGTATGATGGGTACACAGCTTCCCTATACACAGTATGATGGGCCCACAGCTCCTCTATACACAGTATGATGGGTCCACAGCTACTCTATACACAGTATAATGAGCCCACAGCTCCCATATACACAGTATGATGGGCCCACAGCTCCTCTATACACAGTATGATGGGCCCACAGCTACTCTATACACAGTATGATGGGCCCACAGCTCCTCTATACACAGTATGATGGGTCCACAGCTCCTCTATACACAGTATGATGGGTCCATAGCTTCCCTATACACAGTATGATGGGCCCACAGCTCCTCTATACACAGTATGATGGGTCCATAGCTCCTCTATACACTGTATGATGGGTCCACAGCTTCCCTATACACTGTATGATGGGCCCACAGCTCCTCTATACACAGTATGATGGGCCCACAGCTCCTCTATACACAGTATGATGGGTACACAGCTCCTCTATACACAGTATGATGGGCCCACAGCTCCTCTATACACAGTATGATGGGCCCACAGCTCCTCTATACACAGTATGATGGGCCCACAGCTCCTCTATACACAGTATGATGGGTCCACAGCTCCTCTATACACAGTATGATGGGTCCACAGCTTCCCTATACACAGTATGATGGGCCCACAGCTCCTCTATACACAGTATGATGGGTCCACAGCTCCTCTATACACGTATGATGGGTCCACAGCTTCCCTATACACAGTATGATGGGCCCACAGCTCCTCTATACACAGTATGATGGGCCACAGCTCCTCTATACACAGTATGATGGGTCCACAGCTCCTCTATACACAGTATGATGGGTCCACAGCTCCTCTATACACAGTATGATGGGTCCACAGCTCCTCTATACACAGTATGATGGGCCCACAGCTCCTCTATACACAGTATGATGGGTCCACAGCTCCCTATACACAGTATGATGGGCCACAGCTCCCTATACACAGTATGATGGGCCCACAGCTCCTCTATACACAGTATGATGGGTCCACAGCTCCTCTATACACAGTATAATGGGCCCACAGCTCCCTATACACAGTATGATGGGTCCACAGCTCCTCTATACACTGTATGATGGGCCCACAGCTCTCCTATACACAGTATGATGGGCCCACAGCTCCTCTATACACAGTATGATGGGCCCACAGCTCCTCTATACACAGTATGATGGGCCCACAGCTTCCCTATACACAGTATGATGGGCCCACAGCTCCTCTATACACAGTACGATGGGCCCACAGCTCCTCTATACACAGTATGATGGGCCCACAGCTCCTCTATACACATCAGTATGATGGGCCCACAGCTCCCTATACACAGTATGATGGGCCACAGCTACTCTATACACAGTATGATGGGCCCACAGCTCCCATATACACAGTATGATGGGCCCACAGCTCCTCTATACACAGTATGAATGGGCCCACAGCTCCTCTATACACAGTATGATGGGCCCACAGCTCCTCTATACACAGTATGATGGGTCCACAGCTCCTCTATACACAGTATGATGGGTCCACAGCTCCTCTATACACAGTATGATGGGCCCACAGCTCCTCTATACACAGTATGATGGCCCACAGCTCCTCTATACACAGTATAATGGCCCACAGCTCCCTATACACAGTATGATGGGCCCACAGCTCCTCTATACACAGTATGATGGGCCACAGCTTCCTATACACAGTATGATGGGCCCACAACTCCTCTATACACAGTATGATGGACACAGCTTCCCTATACACAGTATGATGGGCCCACAGCTCCTCTATACACAGTATAATGGGTCCACAGCTTCCCTATACACAGTATGATGGGTCCACAGCTTCCTTATACACAGTATGATGGGCCCACAGTTTCCTCTATACACAGTATGATGGGCCACAGCTCCTCTATACACAGTATGATGGGCCACAGCTCCTCTATACACAGTATGATGGGTACACAGCTTCCCTATACACAGTATGATGGGCCCACAGCTCCTCTATACACAGTATGATGGCCCACAGCTCCTCTATACACAGTATGATGGGTCCACAGCTCCTCTATACACAGTATGATGGGTCACAGCTCCATATACACAGTATATGGGCCCACAGCTCCTCTATACACAGTATGATGGTCCACAGCTCCTCTATACACAGTATGATGGGCCCACAGCCCTCCTATACACAGTATGATGGCCACAGCTCCTCTATACACAGTATGATGGGCCACAGCTTCCCTATACACAGTATGATGGGCCCACAGCTCCCTATACACAGTATGATGGGCCACAGCTCCTCTATACACAGTATGATGGGTACAAGCTTCCCTATACACAGTATGATGGGCCCACAGCTCCTCTATACACAGTATGATGGGCCCACAGCTTCCTTATACACAGTATGATGGGTCCACAGCTCCTCTATACACAGTATGATGGGTCCCAGCTCCCATATCACAGTATATGGGTCCACAGCTCCTCTATCACAGTATAATGGGTACACAGCTCCTCTATACACAGTATGATGGGCCCACAGCTCCTCTATACACAGTATGAATGGGCCCACAGCTCCTCTATACACAGTATATGGGCCCACAGCTCCTCTATACACAGTATGATGGGCCCACAGCTCCTCTATACACTGTATGATGGGTCCACAGCTCCTCTATACACAGTATGATGGGTCACAGCTCCTCTATACACAGTATGATGGGCCCACAGTCCTCTATACACAGTATGATGGCTCCACAGCTCCTCTATACACAGTATGCTGGGCCCACAGTTCCTCTATACACTAGTATGATGTCCACAGCTCCTCTATACACAGTATGATGGACACAGCTCCTCTATACACAGTATGATGGGTACACAGCTCCACTATACACAGTATGATGGGCCCACAGCTCCCATATACACAGTATGATGGGTCCACAGCTACCTATACACAGTATATGGGCCCACAGCTCCCCTATACACAGTATGATGGGCCCACAGCTTCTCTATACACAGTATGATGGGTCCACAGCTCCTCTATACACAGTATGATGGGTCCACAGCTCCTCTATGCACAGTATAGATGGATCCACAGCTCCTCTATACACAGTATGATGGGTCCACAGCTCCTCTATACACAGTATGATGGTCCACAGCTCCTTATACACAGTATGATGGGCCACAGCTCCTCTATGCACAGTATATGGGTCACAGCTCCTCTATACACAGTATGATGGCACCAGCAAAGTTTAAGTTTATAGATCTTAGAGTTGAATAATCTGTATAACATATTGATGATCTAGTCAGAATGCTCACTGCCTAATAATTCTTCACACATTATATGTTTGTTTTTTGTTGCACTTTACAAAAAGTATTTATAATTGAATACTTGAGCCAATGAGTAAGAAGGCCGGCAGCTGACGGCTGCAAAACCCACACAGGAGCTGCAGGCTCTAAACATTAGGTGTTGTGTGTTAATTATATACGTGAAAAGTATTAATAAATCTAAGCTTCAAATGTTCTTCTGGTTCACAATGTTGTAAATTTTAGAAAGAAGTTCTACTTTTAGTAAATTTGGCACAAATTACTCCAGCCATCTTCTTAGACCCAGGGTCCATTGTGTAGTAAATGTGAACCCTGACCTCCAGTGTGTCACTTGTTGCTGCTTTGCAGTCCCCATGTAATGCTGCTGAAGTTTATTCAGAGTTAATTCTCTTTGGCACATTGAGTGTTAACCTGTAGATGCTGCTGTATTGTTAGTGCGGATCTGCAGCTGGAGGTGTAGGTGGAGGGGTGTGTCAGAACTCTTATCTCCACTCCCTCAGCCTTTAAGTAGTTCCACTTCCCTCCATCAGGTGGCGCAGATAGTTCAGTTTGTACTAGGACCCTGTGCAGTTAGGACGTACTGTGCTGCTACTGTTCCCTTCTATAGGAGTTGCTGGGTTTTCCCGGTCCGTGGGTGGAGGTAGGGCCTCTTAGCATAGGGCTGATCAGGAGTAAAAGGCAATGGTGGTGGCCTGGACATCCTCACCTTCAGAGGTAATTCCAGGAACAGGGTGAGCTAGGGACTCCAGTCAGGGTTGTGACTAGTTCCCCAGTTTGCCTTTGTTCACCTTACCATCCTGACTCCTGATTCCCGATCTGCTATACCACCCCCTGACACAGTGCTTGTATCGGCCTCATTTTTGCTTTGTCTTCCAGTATCTGCTGTGTCTCCCATTGACAATTCTTGCTTTCAACTGTGAGTCCATTTACTGAACACTGTATAATGTTACTCAGAGCTCGACTAAGCCTGGGACTTCCAGAGCCCTGACATTGTTATCTAACATCATTTTTTTTTATCTAATGACACTAATTGCTTTCTTGCTGAGCATGAGTAGAAAACCAGAATGGATCCTGATGAGTTACATCCTCCTGATTAAAAAGATCATTAATTTAGTTGTTGTCTTTTTACTGTTATTATAGTGCTCACACCAGGGCCGAACTGGGCAGATGTAGTCCCGGCAAATGAAAGAACACAGGCCCAATGCCGGCCCCGATTCCGCTTCCCCAGATGGGGTACTTAGTCACACACATGACCCTGAATGATGAAAGAAATCAAGATTTACTTCAAGACCGATATTACCAATAATACACCTACAGTGAAGGAAATAAGTATTCGATCCCTTGCTGATTTTATACGTTTTTCCACTGACAAAGACATGAACGTCTATAATTTAAGGGTAGGTTCATTTCAATAGTGAGAGATAGAATATCACAAATAGAATCCAGAAAATCACATCTAAATTATATAAATGTATGTGCAGTTTGAGGAAAAAAAATAAGAATTTGATCCCCTACCCACCATTAAGATTTCTGGCTCTTATGGCGGGTTTACACGTTGCAATATCGGAGTCCAATTTCAATCAAAAGTCACATGGATCATGCGTTGGAGCCTATATCGTTCCTGCGTTGTATGGTGTGAACGTCCAATACGATGCAGGAACGATGTCAATGCGATATCGGGGATTGAATGAGCGTGCTATTCAATGCTCCGATATTGAATGGAGATTGGAGCCGGATCGTGCTGTGTGACAGCCCAATTCCGATGTGAAGTTCTACGTCACCCATTCACTCCCATGTTAAATGGTCGTTCCTGGGTTGGGGGGCGTAGACATCGCACGGACGTTGGATCCAGAAATCGCAACGTCTAAACCTCCGATGCGATGCGGGAGAAACGAGCACGAAATACGCGCTCCCGCGCCATTGAATTGCGATATCGCAACGATATTGAAACGTGTAAACCCACCATTACAGACGATCCTAATCAACTCGTTACCTGCATTACACACAGCTGTCTTACATTGTCACCTGTATAAGAGACTCCTGTTCACACACTCAATCAGTCAAACTCAACCTCTACAACATGGGCAAGACCAAAGAGCTTTTCAAGGAAGTCAGGGAAAAGATCCTGGACCTGCACAAGGCTGGAATGGGCTACAAAACCATAAGGAAGACAAAGCTGGGGGAGAAGGAGACAACTGTTTGCTCAATAGTAGACTGTGAACCCTCGCGGACAGGGTCCTCTCCCCTCCTGTATCTGTATGTCTTGGTTATCCATATATATTGTACTTGTCCTTGTTCGTCTGTGGCACCCCAGAGTCCGGATGCCACTATGTCATTATCTCGCTTGGGGGGTAGTGTTATACCTGAGAGCAACAGAGTGTATTCACACCAGGCAAAATCAAAGCACACAACTCCTTTCTGCCCCCAGGCCTGAAGGGGGAAATCTAAACCTGGGTTCAGGGTAAGCTCCCCTATAAATTCTGGTCTGGGCGGAGTTAGTCAGTTCAGTTCCTAAGAGGACTGAGGAAGACATTCTGTGGACTGGAGCAGTGCTAAGTTTGTCCCAGGAAAAGCCAGACTTGGCTTGAGTGACCCGTAGGCAAGGGTCTGAGGAAGGAGAGAAGAGCGGTGTCGAGCTCACCCTAGAGGAGTAAGCGCCAAGAAACGGACACCGGAGTCTGAGGCTGTGCAGGGCCTAACGTCCCGGCAGCCAATACCTGAGGGTGGGGATTCCAAGTCCCCCATCCACACCAAAGTGCCCGGAGGCAAGCAGCGTGAAGTGGGGCGGGAGAAGGACTCAAGCTGTCTGTCATATGGCACTCAGCAGGAGAGAGAGAGAGAGAGAGGTCCGCAGCTAAGCTTAAGCGTCGTAGGGACTACTAAGAAAGCGCAGCAGGAAGGCCTCAGAACTTGCCAGGTGAAGAGAACCCGATTTGCTCCCAGGTTGCCGGATTCCATTGATGTCATCTGTCTTGTGCTAGTATCACAGTAAAGGACTTGAGAACCACAAAACTGTGTGTCTGTCGTTACTTCGCGCCTCCATCCTGCACCCTACACCCCTTCAACATCCACTGCCCTGGGATCGGCTCCACCCATGGTGAGTCGCTCCATCCAGTTGCCATTTATCGACCCAGAGGTTCTGCAGCAGCTGGTGGCAACTCATAGCCACAAACCACGGGTGGCGTCACAAATAACTTTCCCTATACTAGCCAAGAACTCCCTTTTACACTGAACCCAGGGTCACGGAGTCCAGGTCTCGACCACTGCGTCTCCCCAGAAACACAGTAGCCCGATTCCGAGTACCCACGGCCCTGGGTGCACCACTTTCCTCTCCATATGTAAAGAGCCATGGAATCTAATGGCGCTATATAAATAAATAATTATAGTAAGAAAATGGAAGAAAACAAAATAAGTGTCAATCCACATTAATCTGGGGCTCCATGCAAAATCTCACCTCGTGCGGTATCCAGGATCATGAGGAAGGTGAGAGATCAACCTAAAACTACAAAGTGGGAACTTGTTAATGATCTCAAGGCAGCTGGGACCACTGTCACCAAGAAAACCATTGGTAACACATTACGCTGTAATGGACTAAAATCCTGCAGTGCCCGCAAAGTCCCACTGCTCAAGAAGGCACATGTGCCCCCATCTGACGTTTGCCAATGAACACCTTGGTGATTCTGAGAGTGATTGGGAAAAGGTGCTGTGGTCAGATGAGACAAAATGGAGCTCTTTGGCATTAACTCAACTCGACTTGTTTGGAGGAAGAGAAATGCTGCCTATGACCAAAAAACACCGTCCCCACAGTCAAGCATTGCAGTGGAAACCTTTAGTTTTGGGGGTGTTTCTCTCTAAGGGCACAGGACTACTTCACCACATCAATGGGACAATGGATGGAGCCATGTACCGTAAAATTCTGAGTAACAACCTCCTTCCCTCCACCAGGGCATTAAAAATGGGTTGTGGCTGGGTCTTCCAGCACGACAGTGACCCAAAACATACAACCAAGGCAACAAAGGAGTGGCTCAAAAAGAAGCACATTAAGGTCATGGAGTGGACTACATATCTCCAGACCTTAATCCCATAGAAAACTTATGGAGGGAGCTGAACCTCCAAGTTGCCAAGTGACAGCCTCAAAATCCTAATGATTTAGAGATGATCTGCAAAGAGGAGTGGACCAAAATTCCTCCTGACATGTGCAAACCTCATCATCAACTACAAGAAACATCTGACTGCTGTGCTGCCAACAAGGGATTTGCTATCAAGTATTAAATCTTGTTTGCCAGAGGGATCAAATACTTATTTCTCTCTTCAAAATGCAAATCACTTTATATAATTTAGCCAATGTGATTTTCTGGATTTTATGTTTGATATTTTATCTCTCACTGTTAAAATGAACCTACCCTTAACATTATAGACTGTTCATATCTTTGTCAGTAGGCAAACATACAAAATCAGCAAGGGATCAAATACTTATTTCCTCCACTGTAAATACTACCGCCATGCTATGATCACATAATATCACCAAAGAGTGACGGAATGCTAACATATTCATCATTACAGCATGACTTATCCAATACAGATAATTCTATCAATATTGCAATATAAGGGACAAATAATACCGCTACCAGATCCACATATTATCCACATAGTAGTGATATTACCATAATGAACCAAACCAAATCTACTGTACTATGACGAATATTACCATGTCTTTCCACGTGTCTCTATTTCATTCGTAAATTTGTCCTAATGTTTCTTAGGTTGCTCTGTACCTGGGTAAGCTGGGTGGAAATAATATGGTTCAATTTACTGCTACTACGTTAATTATCACTATACTTTTCTAGGCCCCTGAATGGACAACTTGTATATTTGTCCAGTTATATATACAACCTGTAGTGATTATGCTCTTTTGCAGGGGCGTAACTACAACAGGTGCAGGGGTTGCAATCGCACCCGGGGCCTGGAGCCTAGGGGGGGCCCCAAAAAACCCTCTTGCTATTAAAGATTTGCAATAATTGGGGGCCCCGTTGGAGCTTTTGCATCGGGGCCCGTGCACTTCTGAAAGGCTGGGTACTGCCCACCCCTGTATTTTCTACAATCCTAGTGCGTTGTATATTGTCACTCTATATATACATCTCCCGGCTGCTTTAACTACTGCAGGCACCAGTGCTGGCTGATTCCTTGCTGCTCCATAGGAAGGTGCATCCTCTCCTCTTTTTGCAAAAGCCGTGCTGTACATGAAGGTGGCACGGCAGTGAAGACTCGGCCAGCGGGCTATTATTTTGTCTCTGCTCATCTAGGCGTGATGCCGGGGAATCCTATGAGAATATCATCTGCCTGTTGAGATTTCCCAGTTTGCTGCCTGTGATTCCCCCTCTCTCTCTGCGCGGTGTAGTACGTCCTTCCCATTCCAGCTCGCTCGAGCAGTAACATGTTGTGAATTCATTTGCTGATTGACACCGGCCTGGCTGCAATCGCTGTGCCCCACCGGCGACCACAGAGAGAGACATGACCAGGAGTTGTAGATGAAGCCGCCAGTTCCGAGCTCGGCACAACGGTGAGTCAGTATTTATTAAGGTGCATGTTTATCTGCCTCTCCGAACCTAATAGTACACACCGCTCCCTATAGACCTCACACGCCTTATCCATATCTCCCAGCCGCTTGCCGTGCAAGCCTTACTGTAAATTATTCAAAGCGTGAATGCGATCCATTCCCAAGCTCGGGGGGTCCCAGAGGACTACACCTCACGGAAACCTCTTTACATCGAAAGACGAGAAGACAACAACCGGTCTTTGCTCTTTTCTCATACACCTTGCTATAGTAGACTCATCCCCCTAAGTGGCCGTCAGAGACCACTTTAAGCTCTGTAACTCGAGTGATTGCTTGGAGAAGATGATGGGAATGTTGCCTCCACCACAAGGATGGGGCTCGTCAATCGAAACGTACATGAATTCTTCCTGCTTTTTTCGACATTGCTGCTGCCATTGCATCTGTATGAGTTATAACAGGGACTTGAGGTGCACATTACATTGAACGTGTAGTAAAATGGTGTCGACCTGGCACCCTGACGCTCACCCTAAAACAGGATCAGTATGGCCATTCCTAGAAACGCTAAGTGGGTTCACAACCGTTAAGCAGATAAGATTTAGCGCCTTGGAGTGTTTCATCAGAACATGAACCCCAGCTTGTAAAGGGACTAACTTGACGGGGCAAAATACTAAAATAGGTCTCAAAATTTTGCGGGTTCTTTGGGAAGTTTCACCCCTAAACTTATTGGGGACATGATCTTTTGGTCATTAAAATTTGATATAAGTAGGTGGCGTTTCCAAAAAAAGTTTGGGTTGGCCATTTTCAAAGAGGAATGGTCATAAAGGCTCAAATGGGTTAACGAAGAGTTCAACAGATTTCAATTTGGTGCCTTGGAGTGTTTCCCAACTTATAAAGGGACTAACTTCATGGGGCAAAATGTTTACATATGTCTCGAAATGTTGAGCTTCACCCCTAGACCTATTGTGGACACGATCTTTGGTCATTAATATTTGATTAAGTAGGTGATGACCCTGAAAAAAAGTTGGGGTTGGCTGTTTTCAAAGAGGAATGGTCATAAAGGCACAATTGGGTTCATGAAGAGTTATAGATTTCATTTGGCACCTTGGAGTTTTTCTCAGAATTGAACCCAA
>JARQOC010000005.1:549454197-549495863 GCA_033576535.1 Allobates femoralis
GCCTTCAGCTCGATCTTAAACCATAGCAACTTGATGGATAAACGCTCTGAAAGGGTTAATTGTAAGCGGGTGTGGGAATAGGAAGCAGGATGGCTATAATGGACAAGGCACACTGGGTGGCTAATCTGGCCCTGGACTGGGGTCCCTGGCTAGCCCTGTACCCAAGGTTACCTCTGATGGTGAGGAGGTCTGGGCCCCCAACCTTTCCCTACTCCTCACCAGTCCTGTGTTACACCCCCTCACCTCAACCCACCACAGACCAGGAAAACAGCAATTTCCTCAGATCCCTGGGGCCTCCACTATACGCAGGCGCGATGTGACATCATGTGATCTCAGGTTTCGGGCAGCGCACACTGCGCATGCCTGAGAAATGATTGCACAGCGCAGGCGCCGGGGACGTGAGGAGCAGAGAGGAGACGGCGCCTGGGGGACAGAGGGAGGATGATGGGCAGCAGCGAGGCAGTTGATACCTGGGGAGAGAAATTACCTCCCAGTCTCAGTAGAGGTATGTAGGCAAATTTATTGAAGTGATTATTTCAGTGTACCTGGGGATAATACACAAAGAGCCACCTTCACAGAATGCAGCCTTACTGCTGCTGAAATGGTCCCTTTTACCTTCATAGGCCCTGTGGGGACGGGGGGATGGCGCAACAGGTTCCCTTTAAATTACATTCAAAATTGTAAGTGCTATACCAACACAAAGTAGTATTTTTTACTTGTAAAAAAAATCTATGATTTTTTTTAAATAATATTTTATAAATAGACATCTGAAAATTATGATGTGTATTTTCATGCAGCCTCTTGTAGTCGGATACCTCAAACTAATGGCCACTTTACACACACCAACTTACCTGTCCAACTTCTGAACAACTTACTGGTTGCAGTGAAATCATGGACACATTGTTCCATTTGTACACAGCCACAAAATGGAGCAATGTGTCCATGATTTCACTGCAACCAGTAAGTTGTTCAGAAGTTGGACAGATAAGTTGGTGTGTGTAAAGTGGCCCTAAAATCCTGAGTGACCGACTGATTTAAGAAGTCACCCAATTAATATATTGAGTCCATCTGTGTGTAATTTATTCTCAGCATAACTACAGCTGTTCTGTGAAGGAGTCAGAGGTTTGTTTGAGAACATTATGGATCAAACAGCATCAGGAAGACCAAAGAACACACCAGACGGGTCAGGGATAATGTTGTGGAGAGGAGTAAAAAGGGTTAGGTTAAAAAAAGAAAAAAAAGAGCACAAGCTGTGAACATCTCATAGAGCATTGTTCAACCTATTTCCAAAAATAGAAGGAGTATGGCACAACTCCAAACCTACCAAGACATGGCCATCCACCTAAAGTGACATGCCAAGAAAGCGAGCAGTAATGAGAGAAGCATCCATGAGGCCCATAGTCACTTGAGGAGCTGCAGAGATCACAGTTAAGTGGGAGAATCTGTCCACGGGACAACTATTGAGGGTTACACATACCGGTGTTCCAGCGACCCAATCAATGATTCGACCGGACCGGGATCGCTGGAACATTGGTATGTGATCGCTGATGAGATGCCACACAGGCACACTCACCAGCGATTGCCCAGCGATGCGCCGACACCCAACGGTTGCAGGGATCTGTCAGGTGTCTCGGGCACACACTGGGTGTCGCTGGTCGTTGCCCCTGTGACACATGCCGATGCATGCGGAACAGCGGAAGACCAGCGATCAAAAAATGGTCCCGGCCATTCCGCAGCGATCAGTAATCTCATTGATGGTCGCTGCAGCATGTCACACGCAGCGACGTCGCTGGCAAGGTCGCTGCAACGTCACAAACCCTGCGACGTTGCAGCGATATCGTTACCGCCTTTAGTCGTATACTCCACACTTTTGGCCTTTATGGAAGTGTGACAAGAAGAAAGTCATTTTTGAAAGCAAATGATAAGATGTTTACAACTTGCAAAAGATTTCAGACTGTGGCATATGTTTACTTACTAACAAATACTTCAAATACATGCTACTTTGTGCTGATATATCAGAGGAAATCCCAATAAAATACATTTAAGTTTTTGTGTGTAACGTGAACAAAATGTGAAAAAGTTCATAGGGCACTGTATGAGATAACTTTTGACTGATTGTGGGTTCACCTCAGGGGCTGGCGACTCTAACTCCGGGCGGCAGTTTAGTTCTGCCAGCCCTTAGGTGAGGTCGGGGGGGGTTGTGCTGTCAGACTTTTTTGGTGGACCGAGGGGGACTTTTTTTGGTTGGGATGCTGCTACCATGGTGCTATCGCCGGTCACTCACTGTCTCACCCGCCGTGTCTACTGCTGTACCACTGCGCCGGCCGCAAGGCGCCACGTCTGCTGTACTTTCACAGCGCCAGCCAAAAAGCGCCGCCGGCCCATTTCTGTGGGGGGGGGCCCTAGATGAAGGCTATACCACCAGCCCAGGGGGCACTTGCCTCCCTGCCAGTCCGCCCCTGGTTCATCTGCTCTGATCTTTCCCTTCCAATACTGAGATCGGAACCCAGCAGGAGCGGTGTCGGTGAATATATTCATTCTCTATAGTATTGAGAAATTGGAAGAGGCCTACTGTGTCATCATACTAACTCAGCAGTAGCTTGCCACCAGAGAAGCCGCAGCAGCAGCTTCTTACATTAACACTATGTGTTCCAAAGGAAATTTACTCCCATTTAAAATGCAACAGATAATTTCACATGGACGGCAGAGCAGCCAACACTTCGCACTTCTATAGCCGCCTTCCTCAGGTGAGATCACCTGAGGAAGACGGCTGTAGACTGTCAAAATGCGTTGTGGCGTATAGGGGACATCTTAATAAAGGTTTGGATGCTTTGATATATGAATAGTAATCCTCTCCCTCTTAGCGCTCCATTAGACCGCCATTTTCTGTTTATTATTCGTGGTATCCCTACTGGGAGGCTGGCAGGAGCTGCTGTGGGAAGGAGTAATAAGTGTTAACCCCGGAGCCACTTACCGGAGCTAAAGGACCTATAGTTGCTGGGTGACTGGGACCATCATTAAAGGACCTGAGGCAGGGCCGCACCGTCCATTGGACAGTGTGAGCCCTGTCATTCAGGCGGCAAGAGGCAGGGGGAGCGGCAGTGCAGAAGGGGGCGGCGCCTCATGCACACAGCCTCCCCCTGTCATGGCGCCGGCCGCTCACCCCGCTCACCGCAGGTAAGCGGCGACCCGCCGGAGGAGCAATGTAGAAGGGGCAGCAGCGCTGGGCTCCACCAGCACCCCCCCCGGTAATCACTGCCGCGGCTCAGGCGGCAGTGGCGACCCGCCGGAGAAGCAATGTAGAAGGGGCGGCAGCGCTGGGCTCCACCAGCACCCACCCCAGCCCCCCCCCCCCCGGTAATCACCGCCGCGGCTCAGGCGGCAGTGGGGCTTGGTGCACCCCTGACCTGAGGTGACGTGTTTCCGGCCCCTGGATCACGTGGGGCGACTTCCTGGAAAGGGTCGCTGGCGACGGTGCCTGGCGGGTTTCGGAGGTCTAAAGCCTTGAGTGCTAACTGGTGTTGTGCGGAGGTGCACAACACATCAAGGTGAGCGAAATGGCTACCCACCACAGACCATCATAGTGTCTCCGGGGCTCCTCAATTTTGCGTCCCTCTCTTTTTTTGTCTCTAACACTTGGCACTTAGAATTCACATTTTTTGTAAAATTCAAAATCAAATGACTTAGAACAGATTTACCCATCCCTTCCTAAGAAAAATGGAGGGATTTATGTTAACTTTGTCCACAAGTGAGTGGAGTTTATATGCTTCAGGGGATGTTCCAGTGTGCGAAACATTCTTTATCCCTCGTTTTTTGAGAAATTGACAAAAAATAATAATGGAAGAGATTTATGAAAGCATCTATGGGGAAAATGGCCTTCATTGCCCATAGCAACCAATCACGATGCAGCTTTCATTTTGTATTCTGCTCTTGAAAAATGTAAGCTGCGCTGTGATTGGCTGCAGCCTGCTATGAATGGTTTGTCTAAATCTGCGTCATTGTGTTTCCTGGGGTAGAATTAGGGGGCGCACAAGGCTACAGAATGGGATGACAAAATTCTATTACTGAGCCACACAATAAAGATCTGTAATAGGGGCGTGATCGGGGCGCATTTCTCTGATCATAGCTCAAAACATATTTTCAACATGAAGACTAATGATGTATACATTCATGGCGAAGATACAGACGTGTTCACCCGTCAGTCAGCAATGCCAAGTGTGTCTGTGCCCTCAGCTGTTTCTTCCTTGCACAGCTGGGTCTGCGCGGCGCTCGTCCCGGAGGAATCACCCCCTTGTGTGTCTACATTTAGAGCACGGCAGAAACGTGCGCAACACTGTTATACGAACCATGGGTCTATTTTGCTATATGTTTTTTGTACATCAAGTAATATACTGTCACCACACCTATATAATAAAACTGTGCTAGATTGCCAGGGCAGCTGATCTGATGATCCTTAACTACATATATGTATGTGTGTATATATATAATGTATATGAAGATCAGTTCAGTAATCACCTGTCTTTCACGGGTGTGTCACATTCTGATGTATCTCAAATCAGAAGGTCACATCGCATAATTGATCGCAGATCCTCATTGCTGCCTGCTTGACTATTATCATGTACTAGCTGTGAGCCCGATGAAATGCATCGGGTGTCTAGATTATTTTTAAATTTATTTTAAGATTTTCAAATAATAATCCAATTATTCCAATGACATCTTTACACCAACTACATATATTTGTATGGTTGATATCATTTAAGGAAAATTGAACTATTATGTTGTAAGGGTCTTAGAACACAAAGTAGCAACTCGCCCTATACTTTCTATGGGGATTACCGCAACCGCGCCGCAAGTAGACTCGCAATGGCCTCGCGGCCATTGCACGCGCTACACAGCGACTCGCAATGGATCCCCATACAAAGTATAGGGGGACATGCGGCAGGTGCGGCGGCTGAGGTAGCGACTCGCAATGGCCTCGCGGCCATTGCTCGCGCTACACAGCGACTCGCAATGGAGCCCCATAGAAAGTATAGGGAGACTTGCGGCAAGTGCGGCGGCTGAGGTAGCGACTCGCAATGGCCTCGCGGCCATTGCTCGCGCTACCTCAGCGGTAAATCGCTAAGTTTGTGGCCGAGCCTCTGGTTCTATTTTCGGCCAGCGACTCGCAATGGCCGCTTCGCGGCCATTGCTCGCGCGTGGTGACGTCACATAGTGACAAAGCCACGGCGATTTCGGGGTCCGACACGATTTTGCCTACGGCAATTATATAGTAGATTGGATGTCTGTATACTCTTTTGCATCTTTCTCTGTCCAGTAGATGTGGTATGATCAGACCATGTCCCTGTACGGTAAGACACATCCATTACACAGTACATAGCAGAGAAACATATATAAGATTATCTCAGCACAGGAGATGTGGTATGATCAGACCATGACCCTGTACGGTCAGACACATCCATTACACAGTACATAGCAGAGAAACATATATAAGATTATCTCAGCACAGGAGATGTGGTATGATCAGACCATGACCCTGCATGGTCAGACACCTCCATTACACAGTACATAGCAGGGACACATATATAAGATTATCTCAGCACAGGAGATGTGGTATGATCAGACCATGTCCCTGTGCGGTCAGACACATCCATTACACAGTACATAGCAGGGACACATATATAAGATTATCTCAGCACAGGAGACGTGGTATGATCAGACCATGTCCCTGTATGGTCAGACACATCCATTACACAGTACATAGCAGGGACACATATATAAGATTATCTCAGCACAGGAGATGTGGTATGATCAGACCATGTCCCTGTACGGTCAGACACATCCATTACACAGTACATAGCAGTCTTTAGTCTTTATTCGATTTTGTCAATGGAAAAATACAACACAAATCATGGTTTTTGGAGGAAGCATAAAATTAAAGGGGATATCCAGTATTAATAAAACTTTGCTGCATTTTTTTCAAAAACAGCGCCACCCCTGCCTACAGGTTGTATGTGGTACGATACGATAGGCCCATTTACTTAAATGGAGACGAGATGCAATATCACACACAACCTGTAGACAGGGGTGGCACTGTTTTTGAAGGAAATCAGCCATATTGATAAAATTCTGGACAACCCCCTTTAAAAGGGGCTAACAGGCGACTGGGACAGTGCATGAAACTGCTGATTCTTGCGGTGGCTTTGAAGCAATCACTTACCACTAGAATCGATTTCTTACAGGATAATTCAGAAAAACATCAGATTTCATAATGCACATGGAGATGTTCTGTACAGATGGAGGGTGGATCCTTGGAATTATTTTTATTGACAGATCCAAGGATCCTCCGTCCAACATTGCCCAAGTTACATCACCCTCTCACCCAATCTCTATCCAGTAAAAATGTTCCAAACTCTACAAGTCCGATCCATAGAAAAACATACGTCATGTATTAAACCATTATTAAATAGGCGAAAATAATAACCACCCAGTCCAGCGAGACACTTACATCATCCACATTACTCAAGACTTTTATTGCACAGTGTGTATCCAAGGAAACTGATATTAAAATAAATGTAACTTGTACAAGTCTCAAGAAAGAAAAAAAGCTTTTACAAAACTGGTCTCAAAATTCTGGAGCAAATTCATTAATATTTAATAGCAGAAATAATGATGAGAAAAAAAGTATTAAAAAACTAATCAGATTAGAAAAGATAATAGGGCCAAAATGTAAGAGTCGCTTGGGTTTTATTAAAGGGGGATTAAACTTTGAAAGTTTTTGCAGCTGATTTGTGACCACTCCCCTCCACCTTAACTAGTCACATGTTCCATCACATGATGAGTTATAGAATCATTTCTATGCGGACCATGCTGGAAAGAGCAAAATGTATAAAAAGTTTTGATCATTGGGCATCCGGGTGTTGAGACCCTGACCAATTTCTGGATCAAAACTGAGCGGTCATACAATCCAGTATAGACAAATTCGAAAGGCCCCCAAATATTCGAGTCACATCACCTTACCAATGTTGATGGATTCTGCAGACAATCCAAAATGTACCAGAGCCCCAGGTAATTTATTGTCAAGGAAAGTATCGATCCAGCACAGTCTGATTGTTGACTTCTCTGGCAGATAAGGCGTCCCAGGACATCTCCACCATTAGCTTTCTCATTGAGATCACAGGAGCGAGTGGCACGCTTTACAGTTTACATAACACTGTCTGCTCAAGAAAGTCCCTCCACATCATAAGTCTGCAGCTGTTGTATAATCCAACACTTACATTGCTATTGACATGAGTGTCTCCCATCGTTAGGAGACCCTTTTTTACAGGTCTGGGATCTCAAGTTCACAATTCCTTGTGGAACTCTGGGTTTTAAATTTGTTTGCTTTCTGTTGGTGCAGCAAGGGTTAAGGACTCGCTCCTTGCTGGTTGTTCCTTGTTACACCAGGTGTAGAGGATTATGACCACTCCCCTCCACCTTAAATATTTATAGTTCCATCACATTATGCCGGTTATTGAATCATTTCTATGCTGACCATGGTGGAAGGAGTGAGTGCTATTGTAGAATTTGCCGATATCCTTTTTGTCTTGTTCTGCAACCCGTAGCGTCCTCATTTTTCATGATCTGCGGCTTATTTTTGCGTCTTGAGCTGACATTTCTAATGAGAACATTTTTGGGTGGATACGCAGTTTTGATCGCCCGTTGTTGCATTTTATAGCAATGTTGCGGCAACCAAAAAAATGTACTTTTGGCATTTGGACCTTTTTTTTCCGTTACGCAGTTTACGGCTCTCATTAACTGATAGCAAAAATGTGTATTTTTTTTATTTTTTAATACTTTTATTGTGAATGAGGGAAAAGGGGGGTGATTTGAACTTTTATGGGGGGGGGGGGGTTCACATGTTTCTAAAAACTTTATTTAACAATTGATTCTTATTTTTACACAGCCGCTTAGAGAGGCACCCTGCTGCACAGTCCGATCGCCTCTGGAGATATCAATGAGTTGCAGCTCATCGGTATCTGTCAGAATTGTGGACGGTGAGTGGTTGACAGCGTCTGCCAACCACTCACCGGAAGCACCTTGTGACAGCTTCCGGGGTCAAGCCAGGACCCTGGGCTGTCACTGTCACGTGAGTGCCGGAGATCTCACGATACTATCGCGAGATCTCCGGTGCAGGCGGGAAACAGCGCGTTCCCCGCCGTGGCGCCTTTGGATCCCGCTGTCAGTGATTGGCAGAGGGATCCAAAGGGTTAACAGCACCGATCGGATCCCGGATCCAATCGGTGCTGTTAGCCCGACATCTCAGCGATGAGATCAGCTGAGATGTCGGGTGTTTGATGTTGAGCTCCGTGCCGGAGCTCAACATCAAACACCGGGACACGGCCTATGAGGTTGTATAACGTCATGGGCCGTGGATGGGTTAATCTTTTAAAGAGGACAAGCAATAATTTAATTCTACAGTTGTTACTTCTTTAATGAAGCCACAACGAGAACTGAGCTGTAAATAGCTGAACAAAATCGTACACCAAAAGCCACAAGGGTGGTGTCTCATCCTGGCACCATGAAGCTTTACCATGCAGGGTCTGCATCTGGCCACTTAGTTAATCTGCACCTCTGCATAACGTCAACTATATTCAGCCAATGTAAAAACGAGCATCTGTTTAATTAATGTGCATTAATTATTTATGGAACCTGCCAACATTCAGGCTAGATGCCGCTGACAGATCTCACAAGGCATCTGTATTTAGTGCTTTGTGGACACACTTGTGCACTGCTCTTCGGCCAATGACCTCAATAACATGTCACCTACCTAAGTGTTAACGAACGGAGCTGACGTGGGGCGCTCATACAAACTAAAGCTAGGGTCTGACGTGCGTATATTCTCTTATCTGAGAGAATCGGACCTGTCAAAGAAACAGCTCTGGAGATCACACAGAAATCCTACCGCTGCAACCAATTGTCAAAAAACGACCCAAGAGATAACACGGACATCCCACCGCTGTCACCAATACGCCATGAATAGCGCTCCGCTGCCTCCAATCATCAGGACAATACGCAACCGTCCGACGATTGATGGGCGAGGAGGCGACTGCTTTCAATACTGGGCCAATTGTGGAACAAAGTGAGCGTATAATACCGATTCCAACACACAAAGTATATATATACACCTTGGTATGGTACAAATTGTTTATACAGACCGATTGGACAACCGTTACAGGTAGCTTATGGCGTCAAGTCAAGGATGCCGTTTATAGGTATTAATATGTATATAGTTAATCTGAAATGTAGGCACTGTTCATAAAAATGTACAAAAGAAGTTACAAAGGGATCAAAACAACACAGTATATACAGTTACGTAAAAGGGATAACAAAAGAAAAGTACTAAACCTGTGTCACGGAAATGTCTCACAGCTTCCTAATAGAAACTATGGAACAATCCTGCATAGAAATATATCCTTCTGCATTGAACAAAGGTGTCAACTCAAACTTTTGTATTTATGAAGAAACAGTCACTCCCACATACCTCCATTTGGTGACAAATGGAGTTGGTCATAGGATGTGTCTCTCTAAATAATTACTTCTAGGATAACTTCACCACTGGAGGTCCCAGGAGGGAGATAGCATGGTTATGTTTCCTATCATGAGGTTACCTTTTAATAGATAGGAAATATGACTTGGGTATTGTCATTTATCTGCCCAATATTAATTTGGAGCTCTTAAGGAAGGTCTCACAGTTATGTAAAAAATATGTATGTCATCCACTTGGGATCCAGATGCTGAAAATGTGTCTCCCATAATTACGTCTGCCACATGAACACAAATATTCATAACTTGGCTTTGGTCCTTCTACTGTCATTTTTTTTAATTCGGCAGGGCTGACCCCAAAGGTGACACAGCTGTCACTTCTCAAATTCTGTATAAAAAAAACTCAAGCTTTTCATCTGATGTACCAAGCCAATTACCTGTCCCAACCAGGGGGTCCTAGTTCAATAAAATGATGACCTGGGGCACAGATGTAGTGTTAGATTGCTAATGTTTGGTTCTATTCCAAATCTTGATGAAGCCATGTTTTAATAGACTAATCTTCTCTTGCCATAACATTATACCAGGGCCGATCTGAGTTTGCAAGGTTACAAGCTCACTGACTGATCCTCACTTGACTCAATCAGCAGCCAGTAATGTGCAGGAAAACAAAGTCTTAAAAGTCAAACAGTGCAAAATTTTTGAAGAAGTCCAGTTATAAAAATTATTTTTATCCCCAAATTCCTTGTAAAAAATACCCCAAGGTTCCATATTCTTCAGGACGGAACCACATACATTTATCTATGTTTTTTGACTGATATGATTGGGGGGATCTCTAATATAGATCTTTAGGACGGGTAATGGTGTTGGTCCGGGAGGACCCAAACTCTACGAAGACACAAGCATTATAAATGACACATGGTAGGTGGGGGCCCCATTACAGTTTGCATTGGGGCCCGTGAGATAATACCACTGGAGCTTTGAGAAATGGATACTTTGGATTTTCTCTGAGCTTTATAGAGGGTCTATGGAGATCTCGGAATTTACAGTAACGAGATCCTCTGTGGAGACGTTTCACTTACTTGGCGTATTAGCCCAGGCTGGCTGCTAAGTTTATGCACTTATTCTTTCAATTACAATTTTATCGTTAGCATTTGGCACGGAGTAATCAGCTGGATCATTGCTAATTCTGCGCTTGCCGAACCCAAAGTTATTCAACGTGCAGCTGTTTCCATACAATGGTGAAAGTGACGACTGAGCTCAAGATGAGCCGATTCTCTGGATTCTCTGATGAATAACTTCTTAAAAGGGAGGAAATTTTGCATAATGTATAATGAAACGTTCTGCAATTTTACCATTTACGGTGCTTCATTTTATCACTGTTTTGTGGATTTCTGCTTGAAGTCGGTGAAACGAAATGTTTTCACCCAAATACTGGACTATGGGGTGATGTGTTTTATACTCTAGAACACATGCCGAGCACGTACCACTGACACCCTGGAGATAACCTGCACATGCACCACTTACACCATGGAAAGAAGCTGCACATGCACCACTCATAGCCTGAAGATAAGCTGCACATGTGCCACTCATAGCCTGAAGATAAGCTGCACATGCACCACTCATAGCCTGGAGATAAACTGCACATGTGCCACTCGTAGCGTGAAGATAATCTGCCAGTGGCGGGACAAGGCATTTTGGTGCCCTAGGCAGGTAAGGCAAACGGCGCCCCCCGTGGCCACGCATTGGGCAATAAAGTCCACTTTTTTCTATTTTTTGTGCTGTTTTTCCTTTTTTTACACTCTCTATTATATATTACACACACACACACACTTGAGACTGCTGTGGGCTGAATACACAATAGCTGTATCAGTCACGGTTCTGACGATTCTTGGTGCCAGCACCAATCTGTCCACGGTGTTTCTGGAGAGCTGCAGCTTGCAGATCGCTTCAGGGTGCCCCTTTCCTGATCACCAGCGCTCCGGCATTCAGCCTGCTGAGCACTCAAACAACCCAGTCCACACTTCCAGTTAGCGGTTCATCACTTCCGGTTAGCGTTATAGAAATGAAGTTGCAACATCGTAGGATCAACGGTGTTTATTCCCTCTTCGTGTGGTCTTACATGGTGCGGGTGGGAGGACGGGGGGGTTCTCAAAGGCGATGGCCGTTTCACACCGCAAGTGGCGCTTCAACAGGCATATAGTCCACCATATGCCTGTTGACTATATGCCTGTTGAAGCGCCACCCCACAAAGAGTGAATAAACACCGCTGATTGTGTGTTGCAACTTCTTTTCTATAAATCTAAACACAATAGCTGTATATACAATAGAGAATACAGAATAGAGACAGCTGCTACCTGTATACACAATAGAGATGGCTGCGGACCGTATACACAATGGAGAATGCTGCTGGCTATACATACAATAGAGAATACACAATAGAAACTGCTGCTGGCCATACACAATAGAGAATACACAATAGAGACTACTGCTGGCCGTACGCAATAGAGAATACACGATAGAGACTACTGCTGGCCGTACGCAATAGAGATGGCTGCCAGCCATATAGACAACATCCCAACAGCTTCCCTTTATTCCGACAGCCTCCCTCCATCCCGACAGCCTCACTTCATCCTTCCTCCATCCCAACAGCCTCACTTCATCGCGATAGCCTCTCTCCATCCCAACAATGTCCCTCCATCCTGACCGCCTCCCTCCATACTTCCTCCATCCCAACAGCGTTCCTCCATCCCGACAGCCTCCCTCCTTCCATCCCGACAGCCTCCCTCCATACTTCCTCCATCCCAACAGCGGTCCTCCATCCTGACAGCCTCCCTCTATCCCAATAGCCTATTCCATCCTGACAGCCTCTCTCCATCCTTCCTCCATACCAACAGCCTCCCTCCATCCTGACTGCATCCCTCCATCCTGACTCCATACCGACTCCATACCAACAGCCTCCCTCCATCCTGACTGCATCCCTCCATCCTGACTGCATCCCTGTCTCCCCCACAGCCCCCGTCTCCCCCACAGCCCCCCGTCTCCCCCACAGCCCCCCTGTCTCCCTCATAGCCCCCCTGTCTCCCCCACAGCCCCCGTCTCCCCCACAGCCCCCCGTCTCCCCCACAGCCCCCCGTCTCCCCCACAGCCCCCTGTCTCCCTCATAGCCCCCCTGTCTCCCCCACAGCCCCCTGTCTCCCCCACAGCCCCCTGTCTCCCCCACAGCCTCCCTGTCTCCCCCACAGCCTTCCTGTCTCCCCCACAGCCCCCCTGTCTCCCCCACAGTCTCCCCCACAGTCCCCTGTCTCCCCCACAGCCCCCTGTCTCCCCACAGCCTCCCTGTCTCCCCCACAGCCCCCGTCTCCCCACAGTCTCCCCCACAGCCCCCTGTCTCACCCACAGCCCCCCTGTCTCCCCACAGTCTCCCCACAGCCCCCCTGTCTCACCCACAGCCTCCCTGTCTCACCCACAGCCTCCCTGTCTCCCCCACAGCCCCCTGTCTCCCCCACAGCCCCCCTGTCTCCCCCACAGCCCCCTGTCTCCCCCACAGCCTCCCTGTCTCCCCCACAGCCCCCCTGTCTCCCCACAGTCTCCCCCACAGCCCCCCTGTCTCACCCACAGCCCCCCTGTCTCCCCACAGTCTCCCCCACAGCCCCCCTGTCTCACCCACAGCCTCCCTGTCTCACCCACAGCCTCCCTGTCTCCCCCACAGCCTTCCTGTCTCCCCCACAGCCCCCCTGTCTCCCCCACAGTCTCCCCCACAGTCCCCCTGTCTCCCCCACAGCCCCCTGTCTCCCCCACAGCCTCCCTGTCTCCCCCACAGCCCCCCTGTCTCCCCACAGTCTCCCCCACAGCCCCCCTGTCTCACCCACAGCCCCCCTGTCTCCCCACAGTCTCCCCCACAGCCCCCTGTCTCACCCACAGCCTCCCTGTCTCACCCACAGCCTCCCTGTCTCCCCCACAGTCCCCTGTCTCCCCCACAGCCCCCCTGTCTCCCCCACAGCCCCCTGTCTCCCCCACAGCCTCCCTGTCTCCCCCACAGCCCCCCTGTCTCCCCACAGTCTCCCCCACAGCCCCCCTGTCTCACCCACAGCCCCCTGTCTCCCCACAGTCTCCCCCACAGCCCCCCTGTCTCACCCACAGCCTCCCTGTCTCCCCCACAGCCCCCTGTCTCCCCCACAGCCCCCCTGTCTCCCCCACAGCCTCCAGCATACCTTACCATTGGGGGAAGCTGTGGATGCGGAGCAGGGGTGCCGGAGCCCGGAGGGCGCACATCAGCAGGACGCTGCCTGCGAGCCGAGGAATAGCTGCGGGCCTGCGGCAGCTAGCGGTGGGCGCCGCCATGTTCTTTGTGGCCGGCGCCCACTAACAGTACAGCCGGTCGGTGAAAGCTGAGACTTCAACAAAATGGCCGCGGCTAATTGGAGACCGCGGCCATTGTGTAGAGGTCTCAACCTCTATTGACCGGCTGTACTGTTAGTGGGCGTCAGCTACAAAGAACATGGCGGCGCCCACCGCTCCCTGCCGCAGCTTCTCCCCGCAACTCCAGGGCCGGGCGGCGGTGACCGGACTCCGGTCAGGCGGGAATGCGCCCTGCCCAAGATGGCGCCCTAGGCGACCGCCTAGGTTCGCCTAGTGGTCGTCCTGGCCCTGTAATCTGCACATGTACCACTCATAGCCTGAAGATAAGGTGCAGATGTACCACTCATAGCCTGAAGATAAGCTGCGCATGTACCACTTATGTGGCACCCCAGGGGTTAATGTGCCACAGTAACATCACAAGGGTTAACTCCACACACAACACTGGACACTGCACTAGCACCTCTAGGCCAGAAGGGGGAGCTCAAGCAGCTCCCTGATATATTCTGGCCTGAGGAGGAAGTAGTTAGTTGATAGTTGACAGTTGACAGTTCAGTTTAGTGCAGGGAGCACTAGGAGGAGGACCTGTAAATGGGAGCAGTGCTGAGCTCCTGACAGGGACCACTGACTACTTTCAGGCCTGAAGCCAGGGTCTGAGGAGAGGAGTACAAGAAACAGAGGAACATATCTGGGAGACGGAGTTACCTCATAACTCGCCCCAGAGGAGCGCAGAAGCCGGATACCAGATCCGAATCAGTGACTGAAACACACAGCACAGAAAACACTGGGATAGTGGAGGTTATATACCTACACCGTACCTCAGCGAAGCAACACAGTGGGGTCAGAAGCACACGGAAAGACTTAAGTTGCCTAGCAAAGGGGGTGCCTGTGAGGAGAAACAGGGCCAGCAGCTCAGCTAAGGCAGCAGCAGGGCCACACACAAGGCGCAGGAGTAGGAAGCTGAGGACCCGGACAGGGTGGGAGCAACCCGGCCCCAGTACAGACTCCGTGGACAGTACTCTACTGAATACCATCACCAGTAAAGCCTTGGAAAACTTCAAAACTGTGAGTGTGTGTGATCCTTGTGCTCAAACCCTGCGTGCCCTCACAAACTACCATCATCTCTACTACTATCCCTATCCTACAACATTAATAGCACTATCTATAGACTATTACTACCACTGCCCCGGGAATCAAGCTCTACCCGCGGAGAGCCATTACATCTCCAGCTGCCAAACATCATCCCCGGAGGTTCTGCAGCAGCGGTGGTCCCCTCACCGACCACAACCCGTGGGTGGCGTCATGACAAACTCTCCTGTAAATATCCCCCCATTTATTGCGGTACCCGGGACACGGTCTGGACCAAGACCGCCGTGATATCCCCAGCAGTACCCCTAGCCGGTACCGAGTACCCCGTCCCAGTGGGCTCCACACTTACACCATGGAAATAAGCTGCACATGCACCACTCATATCCTGGAGATAAGCTGCATATGTACCACTCGTAGCCTGAAGATAATCTGCAGATGTACCACTCATAGCCTGAAGATAAGCTGCACATGTACCACTCATAGCCTGGAGATAATCTGCACATGTACCACTCATAGCCTGAAAATAAACTGCATATATACCGCTCATAGCCTGGAGATAAGCTGCATATGTACCACTTATAGCCTGAAGACAAGCTGCACATGTACCACTCATAGCCTGGAGATAAGCTGCACATGCACCACTCACATCCTGGAGATAAATGTGGCGCCCCTGTGACCAGGACGCCACAAAGGGAACTGCAGCCAGGTAGGAGGAAAGACAGTTGCACCACAACACCCTCACAGATAGCCCACACAACCACTAGAGAGCAGCACCCAACCCGGAGCCCGGGAACTCTAGGCGGGCAAGAGGTGGTGGGTTTAGAGACAGTGGGTGGGCCAGCAAGCAGGTCAGGTGACAGAGGGTAGATATAGAAAAGGGGGAGGAGAAGGAGTCAATAGGCCGGTGTAGGCTGAGATGCAAAGATAAGAAGCACATGTCCTGGAAGAGTGGGGTGGAAGGAGAGCAGAATCTGGAGAGCCAGTGCGAGCCACAGAGAGAAAGCCCATCCGGAGCCAGCACCCCAGGAGTGTGAGGGACGAGAGGACCAGTAGCACTGGGTCCTAGAAACACGGCTAAGACGGCAGACTGCAGGCGGAGTAGCCCTCCTATTGAACCCAAAGACACGGTTAGAAGGAGCCTGGTAGACCCTCACCCAGGAGGACTATTGGAGGCTAGGCTAGCAGCAGAGTGTCGGCTCTGAAGGGGACCGACGATCTACCCGGCATCCCCAGATTAACCGACGGGGGACTCTAGCTTCAAGTTAGAGTTTCTACCACAAAGGACAGGCAGCTCAGTGGCAACCCGGAGGGCCCACAGGGTTCCGAGCCACCTCCATACTGTCTGGAGACGAACACCAAGTGAGAAAGAGAGAGAGAGTCAAAGCCTGGAAAGGACAGAGAAAGAGTGAGGGGTCACAGAAAGGAACAACCTGGCTGCAGGGAGTAAAGGAACCCGGAGGGGAGAGTTGTGCCCATGTAAGAACTTGTAACTGGAACTGTGACTGAACTGGAACTGAGAAAGCTGAGAAGTAAACACGGTGAACCCTGCTTCTGACTCCCTTGCATGATTCTGCCTGCACATGATTCCCTCCAACAGGTCTGCAGAGGATTACAACCTGAAGAGCCACAGCCTGTCAGCTCTGAATCCTGAAGGGAGAATTCTGCAGCATCAGGACAGTAAGTGCACTGCACCCATCTCAAGCCTGCACCATACACTACACCAGGGGTCTCAAACTCGCGGCCCCCGGGCCGCAAGCGGCCCGCCACGCTCCCCAGTGCGGCCCGGGGCACCATGAAAGAAAAATGCATGCCCCGGACCATTAAATATGCAGCCGCCGCGGTACCGCTTTACTGTGACTACTGTGACAGGTACCGCCGGCTCAGCTCACACAAGCGCCTTCGCGCCTGTACATTCACGGAAGCAGGCGGCCGTTGGACCAATCAGAAGCCTCCTGTGACGTCACCTGTCACAGTAGTCACAGTAAAGCGGTACCGCGGCGGCTGCATGTATAATGAGCCCGGGGCATCAGGTGTGTATGAGTGAGTGTTAGAGAGTGTGTGTATGTGTGAGTGTATATGTGAGTGAGTGTGTATGTGTAGAATAGTGAGTGTGTATGTGTATAATAGTGAGTGTGTATGTGTATAATAGTGAGTGTGTATGTGTATAATAGTGAGTGTGTATGTGTATAATAGTGAGTGTATTTGTGTGTATAATAGTGTGTATGTGTATAATAGTGAGTGTATTTGTGTGTATAATAGTGCGTATGTGTATAATAGTGAGTGTATTTGTGTGTATAATAGTGTGTATGTGTATAATAGTGAGTGTATTTGTGTGTATATATGAGTGAGTGTATAATAGTAAGTGTATTTGTGTGTATAATAGTGTGTATGTGTGTAATAGTGAGTGTATTTGTGTGTATATGTGAGTGAGTGTGTGTGTATATGTGTGAGTATTTGTGTGTATATGTGAGTGAGTGTGTATGTGTATAATAGTGAGTGTATTTGTGTGTATAATAGTGTGTATGTGTATAATAGTGAGTGTATTTGTGTGTATAATAGTGTGTATGTGTATAATATTGAGTGTATGTGTATAATAGTGAGTGTATTTGTGTGTATATGTGAGTGTGTATGTGTATAATAGTGAGTGTATTTGTGTGTATATGTGAGTGAGTGTGTATGTGTATATGTGTGAGTATTTGTGTGTATATGTGAGTGAGTGTATTTGTGTGTATATGTGAGTGAGTATGTGTGAGTGTATGTGTGTTTGAATATGTGTGAGTGTGTATGTGTGTGCGTGTATATTTGTATGGGAGTGTGTATATGTGTGTGAGTGTATTCCTGCGCCGCCTGAGCGGCACATCGCCGGCGGCTGGTGCCGGGTGCAGGCTGGTGCCATGTGCTGGCTGGTGCCGGCTGCCGGGTGCAGGCTGGTGCCGGCTGCTGCCAGCAAGCGGAAGACTGGGAGCCACAGAGGAAGAAGCTGCCGGAATGAGAAGAGTGGAGTCAGGTAAGGCGCTGTTACAGCCGAAGATAGCAGCCTGGGGGGGGGGGGGGGGAGACGTGACCGCTGAAAGTGCCTAGGGCGGCAGGAACTGCAGATATGGCCCTATGTAAGTGTGTCAATGTGTGAGTGTGTATGTGTTTGTGTGAATATGTCTGAGGATGTATGTGTGGATGTATGTGTGGATGTATGTGTGGATGTATGTGTGGATGTATGTGAGTGTGTGTGTGAATGTGCGGGTGTGTATATATGGGCTTGTCCACACACCTGTGCTCTCAGTATTTAGCGCTTCTGCGCTAAATACTTAGGCTTTGACAGAGAAGCAGAGGTGCATGTATGCGGCCGCTTTCAGCAGACGCTGTCCCTGGTTACCCACTGTCCGCTTATCCCGGGCGCACAGGGAAACGCTGCTTGCAGTGTTTCCATTTGCGCTCTGGATAAGCGCACACTATGCAGCCTGCTGTATGAACTGGTTACCACGATACACATCGGGTAACCAGGGACAGCGTCTGCTGAAAGCGGCCGCATACACGCACCTCTGCTTCTCTGTCAAAGCCTAAGTATTTAGCACAGAAGCGCTAAATACTAAGAGCGCAGGTGTGGGGACAAACCCTATGTGAGTGTGTGTGTGAGCGAGAGAACAAAAAGAACAAGAAGATCATAATTTGTACTTTACTAGATTGAGCAAAAAATTCTGGTATTGCTAAAATGTCACTTAGGGTACCGTTACACGTCGCAACATTGCATGCAATGTCACTGGCAATTTGCTGGTTGCAGTGAAATCATGGACACATTGTTCTATTTTCTTGCTGTGTACAAATGTAACAATGTGTCCATGATTTCACTGCAACCAGCAAATTGCCTGTGAAATTGCATGCAGTGTTGCGACGTGTAACGGTACCTTTAGTCCTACAAGCAATGCGGCCCCCCGATATCAATTTTTTTCTACGTGCGGCCCACCAACCCAACCGAGTTTGAGACCCCTGCACTACACCATAGACTTTATCATCACTGCCCCCGGGGAACCAAGTTCCACCCGCGGAGAACTGTTCCATCTAAAGCTGCTTTAACATCATCCCCGGAGGTTCTGCAGCAGCGGTGGTACCACTATTGACCACGAGCCGTGGGTGGCGTCATGACTGACATTATCCCCTGTAAATATTCCCCTTATTATTGCCAGGGCCCGGGACAAGGTCCGGACCAGGACACCCCAAACGGCGCCCCCCCCCCTCTCCGAAATATGTCTAGGAATAAAAATGTCAACATACATGAAGTTGCAACATCGTAGGATCAACGGTGTTTATTCCCTCTTCGTGTGGTCGTACATGGTGCGGGTGGGAGGACGGGGGGTTCTCAAAGGCGATGGCCGTTTCACACCGCAAGTGGCGCTTCAACAGGCATATCGTCCACCATATGCCTGTTGACTATATGCCTGTTGAAGCGCCACCCCACGAAGAGTGAATAAACACCGCTGATTGTGTGTTGCAACTTCTTTTCTATAACGCTAAAACACAATAGCTGTATATACAATAGAGAATACAGAATAGAGACAGCTGCTACCTGTATACACAATAGAGATGGCTGCGGACCGTATACACAGCCTCCTTGTCTCTATCCCCCACAGCCTCCTTGTCTCTATCCCCACAGCCTCCCTGTCTCTATCCCCACAGCCTCCTTCCCTATATATGGCCCCCTATCCTGTACATTGCCCCATCCCTACCCCGGACCCCAGCATAACTTACCATTAGGGGGAGCTGTGGATGCGGAGCAGGGGTGCCGGAGCCCGGAGGGCACATCTGCAAGACTGGAGCTGCCTGCGGGGAGTAGCTGCGGGCCTGCGGCAGCTAGCGGTGGGTGCCGCCATGTTCTTTGTGGCCGGCACCCACTAACAGAACAGCCGGTCGGTGGAAGTTGAGACTTCAACAAAATGGCCGTGGCTAATTGGAGACCGCGGCCATTGTGTAGAAGTCTCAACTTCTATTGACCGGCTGTACAGTTAGTGGGCGCCAGCCACAAAGAACATGGCGGCGCCCACCGCTCCCAGCCGCGGCTTCTACCCGCAACTCCAGGGCCCGGCGGCGGTGACTCCGGTCAGGCGGGAATGCGCCCTGCACAAGATGGCGCCCTAGGCGATCGCCTAGTTTCGCCTAGCTGTCGTCCCGGCCCTGAGGGAGGGCACCTCAACCTGGTGACCCAGAAGAGAAAAGGGTCAAGAATAGAACGGGTAACTGAATGCCCTAGCCCAGTCCAAACCCAGAGTACCGGATCCAAAGTGGTCCAGCCGGCTACATCCCTGAACCACAAACCCGGAGTGGTCGATGTCTTCATAGGAGCACGACTCACCAGCCCTAAGACCATCACAGCCTAAACCCGTAGCACCCACAATTGAGAGCCAGGGACCGTGGAGTGATAGACGACGGAAACCCAAGCGAGAGCCCTCAGTGCTACCACACGGGTGTAGCAAGGGCAGCAGAGCAAGGGACAGAGCGTGATAGTGAAGTAACACCAGAGGAGCTTCAGAGGGACACTGCTCATTGCTAGAACCACCCCGGTCCACTACTCTACAATAAGAACTGCATTACCTTGTATGCCTGCAGAATACCGGAGTAAATACCCATTCAGAGCGAGCAACTACTTCCAACACCCCGGGGATCCCGCTCCTCCTGTAGGGGAGTCACTCCATCTTGCTGCGCCCATCTCTCTGTGCTCATCATTTTTGGCGTCTGTGAACAGGATATGAACCAGCTTGATAACATCAAGTTAAGTGTGCCTAAAAGACTTTATTGACTGTGAAAAACAACTGTGTCACCAAGCAGGAGAAAAGAGCGGGAAGAGCATCGCAGCTGTGCGGCTAAAAGAGCCTGAAGATAATCCCTGCCCTCTGCTCTGCCGAAGAGTGACGAAGTATAGTGGCGAGCTCCGGAAAGACCCAAAGGACTGCCCTACAAACTTTCCCTGGAAGGCGGGCCTAAAAATGTAAAAAGACTATGTGCTGGCCCAGTGGCGGACCTCAGCCCCTTAATACAGATGGGCTAAGAAAGAGGCGCCAAAGTGTCTTCCTGCCCCCCTTGCTATCAAACAACCAAGGGGGTGGGTTGAGAACCCGCCCACACCAGGTCGGGACTATAAGAACTAAACAGGGTGCGGCCAGAAGAGCAGAACGAGAACCCTTGCCAGAATCTGGACAGGTTACCCAAAAGCGACCTGGTTATAATGGCGGCACCCAAGATCTTCGACCTGGTCCAAGAAGTGGAGGAGCAGATGAGGGTCAACCAAGCTGTCCTGGGGATACAGACGCTGGAAACCGTGGGCGACGACCTCGTATTCTGGGGAACAGTGTTACGGGACCTGCGGGTTAGCCTGCAAGAGACTGCGGAGTGGACCATCCGGCACTGGAGTGCCGAGATGGTCATAGAAGTCATCAGGCGGAGCAGCGGGCCAAACAACAGTGAGACCTGAAACCGGGGGTGACAGTAGCCACTCAAACCGAACGCCGGGTGACCAGTGAAGCTTGTACCCTCACAGACCCAGCGGAGCTTGTAGCTGAAGACCTGGGACCCGTAACGCGAACCGCTGGTGAACCCGGACAGGAGGAGACCACCGAAATAAATCTCTTACGATTCCCTGAGGAGCCTGAGCTGACGGAGGAGGAGTTGGCTGGTCACTGGAACGACCAAATCAGTATCGGGAAGGAGGAAGAGGATTCGGGGGAGGAAGGAGCCGTCGGTGGTACAGAGGTGGTCGGGCCAGTTATGGAGGGCTCTGGCACCAGCGCTACAGGTCACAGCTGCAGAAAGGAGTACAGCACAGCCTTCAAGTGAGCGACCATCGTCCTGGCAACCAGTGGGCTGTCCATGGTTCACTTCACCAAAGCTGGACGACGAGGCTGAGCGGCACAGGCGTCATGAGGCCTGGTGGGCTAATGAACTGGAGACCCGCCAGGCCCACATCAAGGCCCGCAACCAACCCCCGCTACCACTCGACCAGAGCAAAAGGGGGATAGTGATCATTTTCAATCCCAGCACCGGGTATGGTTTTGCCCGGGAGGAGGGTCTTTACTCAGAGATCCGGGGATACTCACTAGCCAGTGTGAGGGACCCATAGGAGAGGGTCTGAGGAGAGAGAAAGAGGAGTAGGCCTGGGGAGTGGAGTCTGTTAACGGTTCAACCCAGAGCGGAGCGCCAGAACCGGACACCGGATTTCGAGGGTGCTCTAGGCTCAGCAGCCAAAACCGGAGGGCTCGAGCTGCCTGCCATATTGGTGATAGACTGTCCAGCAGAAGAATATGTGTCGCAGCTGTCATGAAAATGAATATTGCTCATGATTTTTAAGGTACTGAAGAGTCAGCCCAAAGCTAACTCCCTCATCCCTCCTCCCTTTTAGCTGGTTTGTGAGTAGTTAGCAGAGACCCTCTGCATGCATCCCCCAACCTAAGCTTTTACGACCCCCCTAATAAATAACTTTCAGGAGAGCAGAGATGTGCACCGGTCTAAACCAGTTGTCTTTGCTAAACAAAATCCTTTGTCTAAATTCACCGTGGTTTCAATATTGAATTTAAGACGACCCGATCATACCACAAACACATAATGCATATTTTTAGAGTCCTTATCGTGTTGCGCATTCAATGATGTGTTTTGTACAGTTATACCACATTCTGGAACCTGGGAATGGATTGCTGCCATTGTAAATATGACAAGCAGGTCATATTTGGTATCAAACTTTTCAGAATCACCTGACCTGAAATATGAGTTATATATTATGTCTGTGAGCCCACCCCATCCCCAGATATGAAGAATGGGGATTTATTAAGTCTCGTGAGAGAGGAGGTCTAAGCAGACACGCCCACAAAGGAGGGCTCACTCTGTGAGGGGGGGTCACGGATTTCCCTGGTTTAATAAAAGCAAAGAGGACATTTTTGGGTCATTCTGCTCCAGAGGCCTGACAGTCAACACCAGCTGTACGACAGAATCTTACCATCCAGGAGAGAGGCCTCCTCCAAGGAACCAAGGTTACCCATGCGTGACTAGGTCTGAACTTTCTTACTTTATTCCTTTTATTTTGTTTTAACTGTTTATGCATACATGTAAATTGTCTCGTATGTAATATTCTGTAACTTTTTTATATAATCACTGCCCATCTTTCGTGGAGTAAAATATTATAATTTACTAGTCTCGATCTCCTTGTCCTATGAACGAGCTCTCACGACCTCACTGCTCGTTTTTACGCTATCGCACAGGTTACTGATCCGCCTGCAAGAGATCAGTGGTGGCAGCATGTCATTTGGTGTATTTAAGTGATATTGTGGGCCTGAGGGTGACTGGATCGAGGTATATATACGTTCCTGGCAGGAACTGGTGGTATATATACATCCTGTCACATCACGTGCCGCAATAGACCACATAAATTAGAGCAGCTGGGCTCCTTCCGTATTCTCTGGCAGTACCGGATTTGGCCAGAAGGCTAAGGGGGCGCCAGAGAGCTGCAGGTCCTGACTAAGGAAATCGTGACAGCAGCTTAGCTACAGGGAGCCAGGTCCAGCAGAGAGGAACGTAGCAGGGAGGCCTCAGAACTTAACTTGCTTCCAGGCCACCTGGATTCCCAACACCTGTGGACTGTACCCCGCTCCTACCACTACAGTAAAAGTAAAGGAAACACCACCTGCGTGTCTGTCAGTTATTCATTGCTCTGAGTCCTGCACCCCAACGGCCTACCACCACCTTAGACTTTCTGGTTGCCCTGGGAAAATGCTCCACCCGTGGGGAGCGATATCACTACAGCGGCCCATCCATTGGCCCTGGAGGTCCCGCACAGAAGAACCAGCCTCTATAGCCAGATACCACGAGTGGCGTCACGACAACCCTTTTCCCTAAACAACTACCCCCAGATTCCCCTTTTTAAAAGACTGATCCCCAGGGGCATGGAGCCGGGTCTCGACCCCTGTAACTCCCCGAGAAATGCCAAAGCCCGGGGTTTCCGAGTACCCCACAGCCCTGGGGCGCATCAAAATGCGAAGGGTGAAACCTACAGCAATGCAAACTGCATTTCTCATCATTTTTCTGTGTAATAATTCTCTTTTTTTCTGTCTGTTTTCTGCTGATCCAAGGCAGGTATTACCCAACAATGTAAATTACTGCATTTCGGCGACATGCCAATAGGCAACGTACAAGGGTCACACAATGCAGTTGTCATCAAAGGTTGCCTGGTACTTGTAGGATGTTCATCCCCCGTACCCAGACTAACACTAGGCAGCTGGTTGGTGTTTGCCAAGCTGTAACTAAAATCAGTTTGGCTCCCGGCCAGTGACTTTGACAGGAGTTAGGGTGCCTTCACATTTGCGTATGAGAACGCAGCGTATGCTGCGTTCCCATACGCAGTCAAACGCATGCGCACTGCGTTCCTATGTTTAACATAGGAACGCATAGTGCCTGCGTTTGCTGCGTTTGGGTGCGGATGCGGACGATATCTGCTCCTGCCGGTGTCCAGCATCCGCACCCGGGACGCAGCATGTTGCATTTTTTGTGCGCTCGGGGAGCTTGGACAATCAGCAAGCGTCCCCAAGCGTACAAAACATGCATTGTCTTCAATGGGTCCGCAGTGTTCAGCGCTTGACAGCGCAGGAGAACGCTGCGGACCCATTGAAAAATCTCCCGGTGGCTGCCGGTGATGTCACAGGAGCTCACCGACGGCCACCGGGAGATCAGCTCAGCCTCTGCTGTCCTCCTCCTCCCCGCCGCCTGTAATCTCCTAGCGATGTCGGCGGGGAGAACAGCTGATCTGAAAGCTGTTTGAATCTTCCCGCGCCGACATCTCCTCTCAGTGTCGGCGCGGGAAGATTCAAACAGCTTTCAGATCAGCTGTTCTCCCCGCCGACACGTCCCGGTGCTTACCGGCGGCCGGGGGGCGGGGATCTCCGGCGCTGATCTCCACCCCCGGCCCGCCCCCGGACAGCGCCGATTGGCTGGCCGGGCTCCCTAGTGATGTGTCTGCAGGCGGACATTATCCGCTGCGGACACATCATTTGGACCCTGCTTTTGACAGCGTTTGTGTCTGCATGCCATCAGCATGCAGACACAAACGCTAATGTGAAGGCACCCTTAGTTATTAGCTGCCAAGATGGCACCTCCCACCTCACTGCTGTGTAGGTTTGGAGAGATGCTAATGCTGGTGTGATTACATCTCAGGCTGCTTTCAGATCAGCGTTTTTCATAATCATGGCAGATTCGGCAGACTTCGCCGCATCTGCCGCGTAACGGCTGACTTGCGGCATGAATGTGGCAAGCCCCATTCATAATCTATGGGGTTGGCAATTAGGTGTGGCAAGTGCGGTTTTGCCGGATCTGGCCTATCACAATACCAATCACCAAATACTCAACATGTGCACGAGGCTGGATGTGGCCTTATTGAAGACCATGCATCGTTTTGACGCATTGCTTCGTATCCAGACGCATCAGGATTTTTTATGACACTGAGAATCGCAGCACATTGTGGTTGGGGAGGACATCCAAACGAGGCAGTCGTCAGGATCTGTTGAAAACCTGATGTCCCTGCGGTCCCATTTTAAGTATAGGGAGGGACACATGCCAGATCGGGATAGTTCAGGATTTGGATAGATACAGGTGCAAGGTATGTGCAGGTGTGAAACCGGCCTCAGTGAAGTAGACAGACAGCCTTTAAGTCTGACCCTTTGACGTGACCAGGTATAAATGCCAAAGCAGAAGCTCCTCTACAGACAGTTGTTTCTGGGGGTGTTGCCCCTATCCATAGATGAGTGAGACAGTCTTGGAGCAATGTTGGATAATGTACTGATTATCTGTAAGAGGACAACCGAGTATGCAGTCTTAATGGCAATGCTCCAATTGCATTGGTAGCTGCCTCTCCTATGGGGTGTTTGCAAAATTCACTTTATACTTCCAGAACGAAAGAAACAGGCAAAAGTGCTGATTTGCATACTATTCCAGCATGAATCTTGGCTTGTAAGACTCCATACTCAGCTGGTCACTTATTTGTAAAACCATTAGTCCGTTCAAGTGTCCTCAAAGGGGGTGCACCCAGACAGCCAAACTCTGCTCCGCACCTATGAGGAGCAACCTAGTCTGAGGCTGGTTCCTGGTGGCTTCCACCTGTCCCACTCCCCTTGACTGGAAGGTGTCTTTCTATACACATACATAGGGGAAGATCTGCCAGTTTCAGGGAATCAGTAAAGGGAGAAGTCATGGATATGCTTTGATCTATTCAGAGCCGCATTGTCCCCAGCCCACATTAGTAGGTCTTCTCTAAAACACCCCAGCAATTAACAGCAAAAAAATTCTCAGCTGCAATTTGGCAGTCAATGTCTTGTTCACGTTGCCCGTTTTTCAGGCATCATAAACTTCACATTTGATTCCTTTTAACTTGCATGGTGCGTTCTTCAGCCACTCCTGAGAAACTTGGTCAGTTTTAGTCACTGTTGGTCGGAGGAGAACCCAAAAGTCACACACTTCTCAGCTGATTAGCAAGCATGAAATGAGTTTCAGTTAATAAAGCGAGTGCCCCATCCCTGCAGATGGCGGGAAAGGTCAATAACGTCATAAATCCATAGCCGGTAAAACTGCAAACTCATTTCACTTACGCAAGCTTTTCTGACAGCTGAGCAATAATCTCAGCCAATAGGAAATAGCTGTGACTGAGGCCCAGACACATCCTCATCCCTCTGTCAGCAATGTGATGGGTAACGAGAAGTAGTTTTTGACTTTTCCCAACATCCAAACCCAATAGAGGTCAACGCAGTTCAGGGATTTAGAAGACATCGGTGAGAAAAAGTGAAGACTTGAAAAATAGGTCTGAATCGAAGTTATTCTTATATATTCCCATTGATAAGAAAGCACCAACATATTCCCCAGCACCGTAGGCGCCGTTCACATTTGTGTTGAAAGCTCCAGGAGCCTCCTTTGCAGACTATGTCTCATTTATCAAAAAAAATTAGAACTGGATATACCGCTATAGTGCTCCCTGTTAAAATGGATAACATGATGAAAGCCAATGGCACCAATGGAGTCTGTCGGGCACTGTTGGTTTCCGTCATTTGATGGATGCATCGTGGCATGAAAGATATTTCTAATCTTTTGACAGAACTGAAAAATGTTTTTTTCCCCAGCATCTCTCACTTTCACACAAGGAGATGACAGGTACTGCTGAGATGGTGTTCATTAGCCAAGTATTATGCATGCCTCCTATTCCATTTATTGAGACATGTACACGATACCTACTGGCTGTGCCGTCGTGGCGAGCGGTTGATGGATGATTATATATCAGTAGGACCTCTCTCCTTCTAGTACAAAGATATTAAACCAGCCGCACAGAGGCCATCACCACTCACATCTGTTGCCATTGGGCCTCACAAATTAATTTCCCTATATCATAAACATATTTGGGCAACTTTCATAGGCTTTTCTGATCACCTACTGTTAGGATTGATGGACCGCCAACGCCCAGGACCCCTACGAACCAGTAGACTGTGTAATGCTTAATGTGGCTTGGATTTTTAGTCTACTGAACCTTGGAGAGGCCTGGTGGTCAAACCCTCTGCAAACCTCATCGATATGTTTTTGTAGTGTTGGAGAAAACCAGAAGGGAACCTACTCACACTTGGAAGAACATAAAAACTTCATAAAGATCTCAGTGCTGCAAGTCAACGGAGGTGCCCAAACGTCTTACCCAGATACCAGCTCCATAGTGTGGAACTGGCAAAATATGAAGCTTTGGACCCAAAAATGAACCGGTTTGGGGTGGCCATTTTGATATATTTATCAGAAAGTGGATTCAAGACTGTAGAGAGAACTGGTGTGTGAACCAAGTGACTTTCTAGGTGGAGGATTCCCTGATTATCTGAGAGCATAGGGCTTGGGTCTGGCCAAAGTAGAGTATTCTCCCCACGAATTGGACAAGGGACTAGTACAGGAGATTAGAATGACTGACACAGTGCTTTGTGTTTTTGGATTGGGTAGTGCTGAAACTGCGAGCATTGCCGGTGTGAACAGGGACAATCAAAATAGAAGTGAAGGTGTACCCTAGAGATGCTCTGTGTTACAAAACTCTTTGAGAAGATGTGTGCTCGCTATCTCATGCGTAAAGTTAATGATGAAGAACTGTTCTGTAAAGTTCTCTTTGAGGAAGAAAAGTTGTGGTTTCTTTGTCAATATGAGGTAACAGTTGGGTCCTCACCAGTCAGCACAATTGGCAGAGGGTGGCCTACAAGGGCGTATCACCCTTATAATACAAAAGCACACACCCTTCATGTAGAGTGTAAGGGTGCAGCAAACTACTACCTCGACCATGACTGCCACACTGCATCATGTTACGATTGCACCGGTGGGGACCAAAGATCTGAGCCATAGACTGGACTATCTTGAGGAACATTATCTATATGGTGGTCCATAGGCAAGCTATACATAAGGCTAAACTGGAAGGTTTTAATGAGGCTGGCTTCAATGAACAATTTCTTTCTAAAGACCAGCCACGGAGTACCTAACTTAAGTGGTTATTGGAGGGTACTGATTGTAGTTGAAAGAAAGTCTAAAAGGAAATGTTCTCTGCAAACAAATGTATACATTAGCTCTCCTGCAGAAGGAAGAAAACGGTCTATCTATAGTTACCTGCCTCAGTAATGAATGTCGGACCCATTAAGGCAGGGATCTCCAACTTCAGGCCTCGAGGGCCGCAAACAGGTCATGTTGTCAGGATTTTCTTAGTATTGGAATCATCCCCAGTGCAGGTGATTCAATTATCTCCTGTGCAATACTAAGGAAATCCTGAAAACATGACCTGTTTGCCACTCTCGAGGCCTGGAGTTGGAGACTGCCAATAGTCCGATAGTGGTTGAGTTCCCTGGATCTATAATGATCCTTATGGTCAGTGGCGCAACAACATTGCCACGGGCCCGGGTGCAGGAGTGAATCCGGGTCCCCATAGGTGAGGAGGGGGGGGGGGGGGGATAATGGGGGGGGGGTCGGTGCTTGCAAGAGTTTTCTTACTCCTGTCCTGCACAGTTGATGAGCGGGGGGAGTTGGTGCTGGTAGCTTTTGCGGGCTTACTTGGTGAGGCACTTGCCTCCCGCGGTCGGTCTGCTTCAGCACCGTTAAGAGGAGAGGAGGGGCGGGCACAGCTGCAAGAAGTGAGGTTTCACTCACTTCCCGTCCTCCCTCCTCTCCTCGGGCACATGCGGTCGCGGCGGGAGGCTGGAGGCACGGGCCCCCCCAGGGGGGCGCGAGCCCGATCTCAGCCGCGACCGCTGCGACCGCGGTAGTTCCGCCACTGCTTATGGTATGTTTCTATAATGCGGTTCCTGAACAATTCTATAGGTCCATACTGTATTTATACAACATGAAGGTATCGTGCTCTGGCACGTGTCATATTACCTAAGTATTCTGCACTAGAACTATTAGTCCTATAGGAAGAAGCACTACACAACCATACGCATGGTGGCCTATGGGTTTGGAAATAACTCCTATAGGTAACCATTGTGCTACCATGCCGGGCCCACAGTTCCATTGTAACAAATGCAGGAGTTAATTCTTCACTTAGATACTCGGAGAACACTAGTAAATGATTTTGCTCATTTTTCTTTCCTGATTGAACTTCATAAGGAGAGGAGCTTCCACGACCCGAGCCGGCAGGAGGACATCAGATATACTGTATAGGAAATAATTAGCATTTTTTATACATTCTGAGAAATACATAAAGTGACGGGGAGACAAAATGTCATTTTACTAAGAGGAACACATTATTGATATTTCATATTTCACTGTCAGGCAGAGATGGCTGCTTCGCTCCATGGACGGCGGCCAAGATGCTCTCACTTGATTGCAAGCGGCTTTGGTCTTTAAATAGATGAAAATTCCAAGACGGGTAATAATTCTCATGACAACAAGAATACATCTGTCTTGTTTTTAATAATCTTGTATGGGAAAAAAAACTGCCACTTCTTCAAATGTCTTGTCCCAACTTTGCATATGTTGGGGATCTCCCGACCGTCCCTTGTTTGCAAATGTCAGGAAAAAGAGGGGGTCGGACATATTGGACTGCAACAAGCCCAATCTTTACCTTCTTATTCCTGCTGAAAACAGTCATGTATGTGCATGGGAAAGTCAGGAAGATTAGCTATAACACATACAGAATGGCATCTAAGAGGTACCGAAGTGGTTCAGTGATACTTTTATTGAAGAGGGCACAGTTCAATAGTTGGCACTATCTTCCAAATGAGTGATAAGCATGTTAAGCTGGTGTGTAGTCAGCTGCAGCCTAGGAGTCAGACCTCCTTAGGAATCCAGTTCTGGTCACACCATAAGGACTATCCTACAAAGCCAAGCAACATCTGGGTGAAGAATCAAGAGGGCACCGGTAGTGATGACAGTATCACTGTCATGCCTCGGTCTCAGGACTCAATCCTGTAGTTTCTTGCTTTGAGGTCGGTTCCTTCCCTGCTAAGCCACAGCCTGGTTGGTGTCTGTTCAAATGCTGATGGTTCTTTTAGCTTTGTTTTTCTCCTTTGCTGCTGATCAGCTGTTTTCACTTTCCCATTTTGTCTCTGTCCTAGAGGCTGCTAATTTCCTGTTTGAGCACATGGTGTGGCTACAGAGTGTGAGGGCTTTGAGGCTGGGAAGTGTGGCGCCCCGCAACGAGTGCGTCACAGGAGGGTACTGCACCCCTGACTGAAGGTACAGTATTCTCCATCTCAGTGGTGAACAGGTTAATTCCAAGGCTCCATGCACCACATGCCACATCTAGAGGTAGAGGACCAATCAGGTCCTGGTGGGAGGAGTGTGAGATGTGCAGTGTGGGGAAAGAGCAGAAAGAAAGTTAGAAAGTGGGAGAGACAAGGTCAAGGACAGAAGTCGTGACAGAGATCTAACAGAGAGGGCACCGAGAAGCGGCGACCCAGAAGAGAAGGGGGCCCAGTAACCAAGTAACCAGTAACGGGTCAAAAGACACCCGAGCCCAGTCCACCCGGAGTACCGACTCCGAGGCAGTACAGACGTCCACCACTGTACTACAACACCGGAGTGATAGAGGGCTTTTTAGGAGTGCATCACAACAACCACCATCCCTGCAGCTGTGCCAGAAGGGGTACCCACCATTGGGGTTCAGGGGACCCACCATTGGGGTTCAGGGGACCCAGCGGGAGTCAAGGCCTAGGCTCGGGTCCTCAACAGAGGTTCCCCAGTATCCTGAGCTGGTGCACGAAAGCAGCGAAGAGTAACAAGGGACAGTTAGTTAAAGAGGGAACACTGTGGAGCCTTGGAAAGATACCGTGCATCAACGGGACCACCCGGTCCGTTACCTGAAAGTGACTGTTATCCTGTGTACCGTGCATAACAGAAGTAAAGACCCGTACAGAGGAGCATTTTGTCTGAGCATTCTTTCTGAACTATTGCTAACCCATTCATCTACCAAATTAACTGAGCTGCCGTATTCCATCAGTGCAGCTCCTGACCCCGGGACTATTGCTCGTCCTATGGGGAGCGGTTCCATCTAGCTGCCGCACATCCCCCGGAGGTCCAAGCAGCACCGGTGATATCACCGGACACCCACAGGTGGCGTCACAAAAAAAACTTTATTCTTTATTTAACCGTTTGACCACCGGGCCCTTACAGCCTCAGGCACCGAACCGTGACTGTAGCCAGCGCCTGAGACCTGAGAACCCGGCAACGGTGAGTCAGAAGCTACTGACCTGCTGGGAACCTGGACTGACAGGAGTCAGTCTGAAGCCTATGACAGATCCTGGTTGTTGGTTCCACTGAGGCAGCTGTCCCAGATATCCAAACTGTCAGGAGACAGTGTAGGGAGCAGCCATTCACCCGGAAAGGTAACCTCAGAGACAGGAGGTTGTAAAGTGACTGCGGTCAGTCTCTGGACAGTGCAATAGCTCCACTGCGTTACCGCAACAGCGGAGGTATCTGAATACCGTGCGGGTGTTCCCCGTTATTGAGATGAACTGTATCGTTTTATAATGCAAAAGGTCGGCATATGTTAAATTTGCACAACACGGTTTATGTAAAATAATAAACCGGAAATTGACTTGTTTAAATGAAGAGATTGTTGCTGTTGGTCTGAACATCGCTGCCAAGTGAGTGTTCTCCAACACGCTAAGTGATCGCTACGTCACATTTTGTAAAAATTTGCAAGGCTAATTTTCGGAGATAATGACCTTTGGGTTTTCATTGGCTGTAAGCCATAATCATCAACATTAACATAAATAAGTACTTGAAATAGATCACTCTGTTTGCAATGACCCTATATAATATATGTGTTTCATTTTTTGTATTGAATTACTGAAATAAATTAAGTTTTTGATGATATTCTAATTAATTGAGATCCACCTGTATTCAATGATGGGGGACATATATACCAGGATGGGGACATACAGCTCTGGCAAAAATTAAGAGACCATTGCAAATTTTTATAAAATTCACTATCTCTACATGTCTGACAGCCGTTCCATCCCAGTGTCAGTTGAATTCCAACCAAAGTCCACCTCATTCTACTTAATGTGCTTCTGATTAGGTGATCACCTGAAACAAATCTGATTTAACGAGGGAAAGTATAAAAAACACTGCTGTGGTCTTCACAATCCTCCTGCAATAGGACAAGCTGGATGGCAAAACAAGTGCTAGGAATAGCTAAAAAGTAATATGAATGAAATAATAACTTTTAACTTATAAGAAAAGTCTTGAGTGAGAAATAGTAGGGCTCAATTCTAGCTTTACAAGCAGAGGGATACAGTGAGCGGCATGTTGCCTCCATCCTTAAAATTTCAAAGGTGGCAGTCCATTACAACAAGGTCAAGCAACAGACATTGGGGACATCAAAGCTACAGATCAGCAGAGGGCAAAAGCAACTCTCCACTCACCGGGATGACCGTCATATTATTCAAATGTCACTCAGCAACTGCAGGATGATATCAAGAGACCTACAAAAGGAATGGCAAATGGCAGCTGGGGTGAAGTGCACGGCAAGAATAGTTCGTAACAGGCTCCTAGAGGCAGGGCTCAAGTAGTGTAAAGCAAAAGAAAAAAAGCTTTTCATCAATGAAGTAAAAAGAGAGCCAGGCTGACGTTTGCCAAAAACCATAAAGGATTGGATCATAGAGGACTGCAGTAAGGTAATCTTCTCTGATGAGTCTAATTTTCAGCTTTGCCCAACACTTGGTCATCTAATGGTAAGACAGAGACCTGGAGAGGCGCACAAGCCACAGTGTCTTATACTCACTGTGAAATTTGGTGGAGGATCACTGATGGTCTGGGGATGCGTCAGCAAGGCTGGAATTGGGCAGGATAATCTTTGCAAAGGACGTATTAATCAAGCCACATACAAGGTTATCCTTGAAAAACATTGGCTTTCTTCTGCTCAGGCAATGTTCCCCAACTCTGAGGACTGGTTTATCCAGCAGGACAATGCCCCATGCCACACAACTGGTCAATCAATGTGTGGATGAAGGCGCACCACATCAAGACCCTGTCATGGCCAGCCCAATCTCCAGACCTGAACCCCATTGAAAACCTCTGGAATGTAATCAAGAGGAAGATGGATAGTCACAAGCCATCAAACAAAGAAGGACTGCTTACATTTTTGTGCCAGTAGTGGCATAAGGTCACCCAAAAACAGTGTGAAGGACTGGTGGAAAGCTGCCAAGACACTTGAAAGCTGTGATTAAAAATCATGGTTATTCCACCAAATATTGATTTCTGAACTCTTCCTGAGTTAAAACATGAGTATTGTTGTTTCTAAATGAATATGAACTTGTTTTCTTTGCATTATTTTTTTATTGTTTTAACGATTTCTCATTTGCTGCAAATATACAATGTTTTTAGCTTTGAATTTTGGAGACATGTTGTCAGTAGTTTATAGAATAAAATAACAATGAACATTTTACTCAAAAATCTACCTAGAAAGAGAAAAATCAGAGAAACTGAACATTTTGCAGTGGTCTCTTAATTTTTGCCAAAGCTGTATATACCAGGATGGGGGACATATATACTAGGATGGGGAGAATATATACCAGGAAGGGGGCGTATATGTTAGGATGAGCCCAGGATGGGGGACATGTACCAGGTTGACCTAATAGAAAAAAAATAGATCCAGCTCTTTAACATGAGAATTTTTTAATTGCAAAGATTTTCAGTGCATACATAGAAAATGTGCATGATTTGCATGACTATGTCATATATACGAGGATGGGGGGCATATATACCAGGAAATAGGGGCATATATACTAAGATGGGGAAATATATAACAGGATGAGCCCAGGATGGGGAACATATATACTTGGAAGGGGCCCACAATAAGAAACATTAGTACAGGAAGGGGACATTACTACGTAATAGAAGGAACACCTATGTCTTTATAGGATTCAGAAAGCTACAAGGGTATGTACATGATCTGACCAACATGCAGTCAGTGGGGAATGGGGGGGGGGGGGGAAAGATCCAAATTGTGCACAGGGTCTATCGGTCTCTACTTACTCCACTCTCGAAAAGAGTTCTTCAGAAATTATATATTCATGGTTATCAATATCAGATTGCGATGGTCCATTACTCGGGCCGGCACCGCCACCAATTAGCGGTTACCACCAGTGCAGAAGCAGAACACCACAGCGCCAGATACTATGCGGTGGCCATTTTTAGGTACTGCAGCTCAGCTTTCTTCCTCAGCTGCGAGACACCTGAATATTTCCATTCACTGACAGCAGGCAGAGGTCTTGAACATGGCGCGAAATGGAAAAACTAAAGTAAAAAAATGTACAAAATTTTCATTGTACAGAGGGAACTTTTATTTACACAAGACTAGAGCATCCCTTTAAGGATCTAGAATCGAGAAAGGGTTAAATTATTGCTATTTGGAATATTTTCCTCGATGCGGAGCTCTTCAGTTTGGGGAACATTTGACACTCTGGATTTAAAATGACAAGTTCACAGCCGAAAAGTGCAATGAATTCCCTTTAGAAACCAAAAACTGTCAATCTTGGCATTTCTTCACTGAAGGTCACAGAGACCAGAGACAGCGGTGACTTTACCAATACGACGGCAGAATAGAAATACATGACTGCGGAGCTGCACCGACCTGCGGGGAATTACATAGACGGCAATTCCACATCATGGCCATAAGGTCCAATGGATTTAGTGCAGTGTTCAAGAATTCAGGAGGTCGTAGATGTGCGACATAAGGTCTACAGGAGACTAAAATGCATGGCTGACAACAGCTCCGACAATAGCTGGAGACTCAGGATGAAGCAGGGGCCCCGGGCTCCTCCTTGTCCCAATGTTTCTAGCCTTGCACGTTCTATATTATAAAAAATTATTGCTACTTGCTTATAGGAGAGCGGACATTATGGGATTGATTATCTGCCCATCCCTGGCCTGCGGACATGGATACTGCATAAAACTGGATTTTCTACACAAGACAACCCCTTTATTAGGGAGGTCCGGTCTAAGATGGCATCTGCACTGTGATCTGCAAGGATTCGCTGTCTCTAAACCGGGAACAAACGACAATCATGCAGTATGCATGTTCCAGGCAACAACACGACTAGTGGGCGTGGCCTCACTCAATACAATTGTATGGAGAAAGTCCACGTCCACTGGTCAGACGAGAAAAACAGAGGAAAAAGCCACATAAGAAGCACGGGATGATCACAACACATCAGGCAATTATAGAACATTAGTGAATGTATATTAGTCCAACTGCTCTCGCTACCAATTACAGCGCCACCGAGGAGGGCGGGGGGAGCCGCTGCTGAAAAGGGTGGCCATGGGTTGGCAGGTGCTGCTGCTCGCAATCCCGCTATGAGCTCTCTCTTTCCTTGTGCTGCCCCTCTTCCTATGCGCTCTCTCCCTTTGTGTTCTCTCTATCCCCCTTGTGCTGTCTCTCTTCCCCTTGTGCACTCTCTCTCCCCTTGTGCTGTCTCTCTTCCCCTTGTGCACTCTCTCTCCCCTTGTGCTGTCTCTCTTTCCCTTGTGCTGTCTCTTTCCCTTGTGTTGTCTCTCTTTCCCTTGTGCTGTCTCTCTTTCCCTTGTGCTGTCTCTTTTCCCCTTGTGCTGTCTCTATTCCCCTTGTGCTGTCTCTCTCCCCTTGTGCTGTCCCATCCCTGTGTGCTCTCTGTCCCCTTGTTGTATGCTGTCTCACTCACCCCTGTGCCACGTCTCTTTCCCCTGTAAGCTGAGGAGCCATGGCATCAACCTGTGCTCCAGAGTGGAACGCATATGTGACGAAATGCAGACACAGGATGGGTATGACGGAGCGGACCCAGGCGCAGGTGATAATGAATGCTTGTGCTGAGGCCAGTCTCCCAGACGGCGTGTGCTCCCCTATAGGTGGCGCCGTTTTCTTTGACTAACAAAACTTATAGGCTTCTTCGCATTCCTAATTAACTGTAATGTACACGATGTCCTATCCTATAAGTGGAGCTGTTTCCAGGACAAACGTACAGACAGACAGACTGAATAGGACTTTTATGTAGATACATACACACATTATAGTTTGTAAGGAAATTCATTTTCTCTACACTGACACCTATTGGACGCAAGTGGTACTGCAGCCAGCTACAATTAAATATATTTATTGTATATTATTAGTAGTGTATACAAATCTCAATCATTTATCAATTAAGCATTTAATATTAAAAGGATTATAATTTAGCTCTCAAGGTTTCCTCTTGTACACACCTGTAATGTGATTTCCTGCTAATAACCCCCAACATAATCACTAACACTTGTTTAACCTACAAAGTGGCCCTGATCAGGGAGGTCTGTGAGGCTGCAGGCAATGTCTGCACTGACAACATAATTAAGCTGAGTGCAGAGGAATGCAGATTCTTCCTCCTTGGGGTCTTGCCCTTCATTAGTTTCCTTATTTGCTTTTCATCATGAAGAATGCTGGGTGTTGTTGTTACCTACAGAAATGTCATCATACAGTGGCAGGGGCGAGTTTCTCCTTTGGTGACATTGACGTGGAATTTGGTCTGGTCCTGGCTGGAATAAGACGGCCACAGACGGAATGTCCTGCGGGCGCGGAGCCAACGCATAATGTAATATAATGTACCACAAGGAAGCATAAATCAAAAGAACCAGCAGCAACCAGTGACAAAGCGCTTCTTCCTCTATTAATTCCTCATGTGCATAAATAATTCCTTTAATCTGGCATCCAATAGTCCAGGATTTAAAGTGTTTGTCTCATCTCAGGTCCTGTGTGTAAAGGAAAACACTATTTCTAGCCTTTACATGCGTTTTCACCAGTCTTCCCCTCTGCAGGCTCGCTTTCTGATTTTCAATTGTCTCTGAGCTGGTGGGTGCAGACTACCTGCTACGATGTTGCCCATATACATCCCGCATAGACATGAGTGATTCCTGCTCTCCTGTCTCTCTGTAGCAGCAGCATAGAGGATATTATATAGTACTAAGCAGTGTAGCTGTGAATTCAACACTGGGATGAGATAAAACATGTATCAAAAAGCAGCAGAAGCAGCATCATGGAGAACATTATACAGCAATAACAAGCAGTGTAGCTGTGACTTCAGCACTGAGATGAGATAAAACATTTACCAAAAAGCAGCAGCATGGAGAACATTATACAGGAATAACGAGCAGCGTAGGTGTGAGTCCAGCCTTGGGATGATATGAAACATGTACTAAAAAGCAGCACCAGCAGCAGCAGCATGGAGAGCATTATACAGCAGTGAAGAGCAGTGTAACTGTGAATTACACGTAGTAAAAAGCAGCAGCAGTATGGAGGACATTATACAGCAGTACTGAGCAGTGCAGCTGTGAATCCAGCACGGAGATGAAATAAAACATGTAGTAAAAAGCAGCAGCATGGGGGACATTATACAGCAGTATTGAGCAGTGCAGCTGTGAATCCAGCACTGGGATGATAAGAAACATGTACTAAAAAGCAGCAACAGCAGCAGCATGGAGAGCATTATACAGCAGTGAAGAGCAGTGTAGCTGTGAATTACACGTAGTAAAAAGCAGCAACAGTATGGAGGACATTATACAGCAGTACTGAGCAGTGTAGCTGTGAATTACACGTAGTAAAAAGCAGCAACAGTATGGATGACATTATACAGCAGTACTGAGCAGTGCAGCTGTGAATCCAGCACTGGGCTGAGATAAAACGTGTAGTAAAAAGCAGCAGCATGGATGACATTATACAGCAGCACTCAGCAGTGTAGCTGTGAGTCCAGCACTGAGATGAAATAAAACATGTAAAAAGCAGCAGCATGGGGGACATTATACAGCAGTATTGAGCAGTGCAGCTGTGAATCCAGCACTGGGCTGAGATAAAACGTGTAGTAAAAAGCAGCAGCATGGATGACATTATACAGCAGCACTCAGCAGTGTAGCTGTGAGTCCAGCACTGAGATGAAATAAAACATGTAAAAAGCAGCAGCATGGGGGACATTATACAGCAGTATTGAGCAGTGCAGCTGTGAATCCAGCACTGGGATGAGATAAAACATGTAGTAAAAAGCAGCAGCATGGATGACATTACACAGTAGTACTGAGCAGTGCAGCTGTGAGTCCAGCACTGGGAGAAGATAAAACATGAATTAAAAAAGTAGCAGGGATCCCAAAAAGCTTTATTTTGCACCTCATTCATCGACTTTGATATGTATAATCAGGATCCTTAGTGAGCTAGCTGTCTGTTTCTCAGACTGCATGGTGAGCTCAGGATGCAAGGGTGGAAGAAGCTCCTAAGTAGAGAAGGAATAATATTTATCGGATATGCCTATGTATGTGGATATGCATATTATATAAGCACACACACATATTTCCTATAGTTGCCTGGAATATTTACATTGTACGGGTCATTTCAATTCAGAATAAGCTGTCACATGAGTTGAGTACATGAGGACTATCGCTGTCTGGCCATTATATGACTTGTATCCTGCATATTTTTTTCCATGTTTCCCCTCTTGGGCAACATCTGTAATTTTCAGTTGTCTCTGAGCTGGTGGGTGGAGTCTAGCTGCTATGATGTCTTCCATACACAGTACACAGAGATGTGAAGGAGTCCAGCTCTCCAGTCTTTTTGCAGCACATGTACAAAAGCAGCAGCAGCTGCGGCATGGAGATCATTATACAGTAATGCTAAGCAGTGTAGCTGTTACTCCAGCACTGAAGTGAATTCAGAGGGTAAGATGGAGAAGTGTCTCATAAGTGGATAAAGAAGCACGTTATACTGATAGGGCTTAATATTATCATTTTTGTATTCACTTGTACTGTTCATTGAATTCCCTATATGTAAATACAGTAAGTCTTTAACTCCTAGTGGAATTGCCTAAAAATAATAAACTTAAATCCAATAAAAAGGGGCCATATCTCAGGAATGGAGTTGCGCAGGATTTAAGAAAATAATCAACACCGGAATTTAGGAGAACAGTGGGCATTTACACAAGGTAAAAAAATTACGGTACACATTTATGGCAAATTAAAAGGTCGTCTTTTTAAAGGAGTACTATATAGGATTAAAAACATGGCTGCTTTATATCATGAACAGCGCCACCCCTGAACACAGGCTGTGCCAGGAAATGCAGCCAAGCTTCTTTTCAAAATAAATTGGACTAAGTAGCAATACCACATGCAACCTGTGGACAGGTATGGTTCACAAGGTGAAATAATTACATATTTATGGCAAAGGACAGGTTCTCTTTAAGTGTTATGAATGTGGAGTCCTATTAGCCATATACTTGGCATTTCTCGAGATTGTCTTGTATTTGGTCTTCATCTTATTCACCGTTTTGCTGGTTATTCTCTTCTTTTTTACATTTAAAGGGAACCTGTCAGCTAGTTTATGCCTCCCCAGCTATCACTGTCTGTAGCTGCAACTTTACAATACCAGTCTAATCTTCCCTGTCTGAGCTCATAGTGTATAAATGCTTTTCTTTCACCTTTCACATTACACTTACATGTCAGTCTACCTTGGAGGAGGGGGACTGTGTGGCAGGATAATAGTTAACTCACTTTTAACTTGGATAGCTAAAGGACCTGTGTGATGTAACGATCATGTGACCATAGTGGGCGGAGCTAAGCCAGCAAACATATTATGTTCTATGAGAACTTAGCTCCGCCTATTGTAGTCACATGGTTGTGACATCACATCAGGTCTTCCAACGTATTCTAGCACAAGGCTGAAATGTTAACTATTAACCTGCCAAACAGTCCCCGTTCTCCAAGCTGGGGACTGACTGCCTCATTACATAAGGAAATGTAAGTGTATAAATGCTTTTCTTTCCCCTTTCACATTACACTATGAGCTCAGACAGGGATGATTAGACTGGTGTTATAAAGCTGCAGGTGCAGACAATGATAGCTGGAGGGGCATAAACAGTCTGACAGGTTCCCTTTAAAGAGAACCTGGCAGCATGATATTGTAATGTAAAGTCAAGACATGGCTGTGATGAGGCTGTAATACTGATTAAATTGATATCTTGGTGAAGAAATCCACTTTGATTCTCTTCTTTTATCAGCCTTTGATGTTCTGCTTATTAGATTTCGTTGAACAGTGCACGGTATTTCTCCTCCCTGTCTGTGATTCCCCAGCCCCTCAAATTGAAATAGTGACCTGCTATTCAAAATCCAGAGGCCGTCGAGGGGCAGAGGAATCACAGACTGGGAACAGGCGGAGGGGCCGGGGAATCACAGACCAGAGGCCAAGGAGGGGCTGAGAAATCACAGACCAGAGGCCAAGGAGGGGCTGAGAAATCACAGACCAGAGGCCAAGGAGGGGCTGAGAAATCACAGACCAGAGGCGGGTGGAGGGGCCGGGGAATCACAGACTGGGAACAGGCAGAGGGGCCAGGGAATCACAGACCAGAGGCGGGTGGAGAGGCCGGGGAATCACAGACTGGGAACAGGCAGAGGGGCCAGGGAATCACAGACCAGAGGCGGGTGGAGGGGCCGGGGAATCACAGACTGGGAACAGGCAGAGGGGCCAGGGAATCACAGACCAGAGACGGGTGGAGGGGCCGGGGAATCACAGACTGGGAACAGGCAGAGGGGCCAGGGAATCACAGACCAGAGGCCAAGGAGGGGCTGAGAAATCACAGACAGGGAGAAGAAGATCTAATTAGTAGCAAACTCCAAATGCTGATTACAGAAGAACCACAAAACAGATTTCTTCACCAAAGGTATCAATGTTCTCAATAATACAGCACCATTATGGCTACATCTTTATTTTACATTACAAAATTGTGCCATCAGGTTCTCTAAGTATCAGAACCGCTTTAAAACACGACATCTGAGCCTGGAATATAATGGACTATGTTGACATCCAGTGGTTAGTATCTGCCTGGGCTGAGGACATGCGGTAATGATAGCTCCTTGTTTCTTGAATTATTTAACCCGTATGAATGAGGTTCTGTTCCCTCTAACACCTTCATAGGTCGGCGGATCAATCCCACATTACTTTTCCCCGAAATGTCCAGACAAAGATTTGGGTTCAGGCTGCATCATCATGACCCACAAATAGGCCGTAACTGTGGGGAATGTGCGTCCGGGGAATGTGTTTCCAGCCGGTCTCCTGCTGCTGTAGAGGATTACTTACAGGATATGAGAGGATGAGGTTACAATGTAAGCGCTGTAGGCCGGGCCCTGTGATGTAATGCATCCGCCAAAGTGCGAGGAAACTAATCTGTGACACTTAAAAAAGGGGGACGTATCCGTGTCAT
>JARQOC010000005.1:549495963-549617730 GCA_033576535.1 Allobates femoralis
ATCGCTTACAATATCGCTAAAGATATCTGTGCGTGTGACGGCCCCCTATTATACACAAACTTGCAAACTTTTGGACAAGCTCCTCCAAGTGGATAAAGGATACGGTGATAAAAAAAAATGTCCCCCATATCCACTCCTTTCCGGGCTCCATCTCCTCCATGCCACATTTTCCTAAGGTACTGCTGTAAGAGGGTCAAGGGTTAACTTTCTCCCTTTAAAAATGTAGTGTATATTTTTTATATAAGGTTAATATGTTTAATCATTTGTGTATAGCCATCTAGTGGCCAAGTTAAAGACTGCTCCCCAGTTCCACCACCCCATGATGGAAGTTATTAATACTAATTATTCTCCTTGTGGTGAACACTCTGCCTACCGGCTGAGGAGACTTACAGCCGCAAATCATATTAAAAGGCTTGTCGAAGAAGAGTCAATTATGACTTTTAGGATTGCTACCTTTATTAGGTGGCACTACAGTTCGTCTACTTCCTCACAAAAGTGATAATTTGCATAATAATAATAATTAGTGATGTTCCTTGTGGGCGGGGCTTTGACAATAAAAAAGGGCTTACAGTGTAGCCGGAAGCAGGAGAATCTCAAGGAGAAGTAAGGAAACAAACTCAAATGGAGCTTCTGTCCTATTTGATTCGGCTGGACCTTTTAGGCCACCCCAGAATTTGGGCCCAGGACATGGGACGGAAGCGCCAAGCCATCTGTCAGTGTGTCACTCTTGGTGCTAGAGAATCCAGATAAGGGTGAAAAGAGCTGGGATGAGACATCGCGCTGACCACAATGATAAACAGAGTTAATCACACACTCTGTTTATTCATACGCCACTTCATCGGGGCAACTCTTGGTGCTGGCACTTGTTACCTGCCTCAGGCAGGACCCCGGACAACGACTGTTTACTCCAGTGCTAGGCCAGAGGACCATGGCCTAGACTCGGGTTACCATGATACGAGCTGTAAAGGAACTTTTGTCTGGTAGAGGCCCTGGTTCATCCTTTGGGATAGTTCCCCATAGGTGGGATCAGGCCTGAATTACAGAAGACTACATGACTTCACGGCAGGCTTCAGTGAGGCTGAGGTATGAGACTCTGGAGGTTCCGGGACGAGTGGAACAGTCTGCAGCATGATTTTGTGAATACTCCCAACCAAGCAAGATTTAAGATGAGTGGTTGTGTTTCAAGAGACTGTAAATAAATCTTTACTGAAAACTTTTGGACTCTATGGGTGCATGGGCCCTCACTGAGGGCAACCCAAAACTTAACTGTTGTACTGAGGACCGGCTGAGGCAATCTTAGCGAAGCCGGGGCTGCGCTGTGTCGTTGGCCTTGCCTCGCCCTTGACCCCATGTGGCCAACACCTCAGCACTGCCACCGAAGAAATTTCATGGGGAAAACTCAGCAGTGGCCGGGAAATTTGTCAACTTTTCCGTTAGACCAGGATGTCACCCCTTTTTCTAGGAACCAGGCCACACATCAACGGACCACGTTTCGAAATCCAGGGATGCAGCTTGTCAGTCGTCCTTTTCTTTGTGCATTTTTTGATCACTTGTGATATAGCAGCAAAAAACAATGTTGCAGTACAAAAATCAGCATTTTTGCCGTGATTTCTACTTATTAAAATTATCCAATAATTCAGAATATCTCATAATCCAGCCACGACAGTGTTAAATCTTGCAATATAAATGCCATTTTCCTGACCTAATGATTGAAGATGATGATTATGAATGTATCAGCGGGTCATGTGACACAATGCAGACGACTTGATGGATGCATTAGCGTTACCGAAAACGCCAGTGATTGCCTGACATTGATGCAGTCGGGTCACATGACCGGACTGCGGGAGGTTTTCTTTAAGACGTGTATTGGTTCTGTGAACCGGCCCTGACCATTACAGAGCTATGGATGGCTTTTAAAGTGTAACGATCAATATCTGCATTAACTTGCAATTAGGGATGTTGGAGTTTACTGCTTAGTGTGTCGGATGAATAAATGATACATCGCACATTACCCTGGATAAGGAGAACACTGAAAATACACCATGTTTAATCGGTTACGGTACAGCCCGTGTTTATTTATTCAGGATTGTGGACCCTATACATAAGATTTATATATTTTCCCTTTATAAGGGGCTATAAATATTCAGTTGTATGGGAAATCTCAAATCCATAGAGCTCCATTCTGAACTATCAAATATTAAAGAGCATTTCCCTTTAAGTCTGTAAATGGTTATCATCTATCAAGTTATTAAAAGTTCTGTTCATCTCTTTCTCAATGCTGGGAAAGTTTAAGGACATCATAATTTGTTGTACTCCAGAGCTGCACTCACTAGTCTGCTGGTGAAGTCACTGTGTACATACATTACATTACTGACCCTGAGTTACCTCCTGTATTATACTCCAGAGCTGCACTCACTATTCTGCTGGTGCAGTCACTGTGTACATACATTACATTACTGATCCAGAGTTACCTCCTGTATTATACTCCAGAGCTGCACTCACTATTCTGCTCGTGAAGTCACTGTGTACATACATTACATTACTGATCCTGAGTTACCTCCTGTATTATACTCCAGAGCTGCACTCACTATTCTGCTGGTGCAGTCACTGTGTACATACATTACATTACTGATCCTGAGTTACCTCCTGTATTATACTCCAGAGCTACACTCACTATTCTGCTGTTGCAATCACTGTGTATATACATTATTACATTACTGATCCTGAGTTACCTCCTGTATTATACTCCAGAGCTGCACTCACTATTCTGCTGGTGCAGTCACTGTGTACATACATTACATTACTGATCCTGAGTTACCTCCTGTATTATACTCCAGAGCTGCACTCACTATTCTGCTGGTGCAGTCACTGTGTACATACATTACATTAATGATCCTAAGTTATCTCCTGTATTATACTCCAGAGCTGCACTCACTATTCTGCTGGTGCACTCACTGTGTACATACATTACATTACTGATCCTGAGTTACATCCTGTATTATACTCCAGAGCTGCACTCACTATTCTGCTTGTGCAGTCACTGTGTACATACATTACATTACTGATCCTGAGTCACCTCCTGTATTTATACTCCAGAGCTGCACTCACTATTCTGCTGGTGAAGTCACTGTGTACATACATTACATTACTGATCCTGAGTTACCTCCTGTATTATACTCCAGAGCTGCACTCACTATTCTGCTGGTGCAGTCACTGTGTACATACATTACATTACTGACCCTGAGTCACCTCCTGTATTATACTTCAGAGCTGCACTCACTATTCTGCTGTTGCAATCACTGTGTATATACATTACATTACTGATCCTGAGTTACCTCCTGTATTATACTCCAGAGCTACACTCACTATTCTGCTGTTGCAATCACTGTGTATATACATTACATTACTGATCCTGAGTTACCTCCTGTATTATACTCCAGAGCTGCACTCACTATTCTGCTGGTGCAGTCACTGTGTACATACATTACATTACTGATCCTGAGTTACCTCCTGTATTATACTCCAGAGCTGCACTCACTATTCTGCTGGTGCAGTCACTGTGTACATACATTACATTAATGATCCTAAGTAATCTCCTGTATTATACTCCAGAGCTGCACTCACTATTCTGCTGGTGCAATCACTGTGTACATACATTACTGATCCTGAGTTACCTCCTGTATTATACTACAGAGCTGCACTCACTATTCTTCTGGTGCAGTAACTGTGTACATACATTACATTACTGATCCTCAGTCACCTCCTGTATTATACTCCAGAGCTGCACTCACTATTCTGCTGGTGCAGTCACTGTGTACATACATTACATTACTGATCCTGAGTTACCTCCTGTATTATACTCCAGAGCTGCACTCACTATTCTGCTGGTGCAGTCATTGTGTACATACATTACATTACTGATCCTGAGTTACCTCCTGTATTATACTCCAGAGCTGCACTCACTATTCTGCTGGTGCAGTCACTGTGTACATACATTACATTACTGATCCTGAGTTACCTCCTGTATTATACTCCAGAGCTGCACTCACTATTCTGCTGTTGCAATCACTGTGTACATACATTACATTACTAATCCTGTACTGATCCTGAGTTATATCCTGGATTATTGTGGTTCCCCACCAGGTAGGCCGCCACCAGCGGGACTGCACTCCTGCGGTTAGGGGGAGTAGTGCCTCTGCTCTCCAGGTGCTGGGATGGTGCAGTTGAACCAAAACACACACACACAACCCGTAGACCCCCGGGATGGTGAGTGGACCCTCAGGGAGGACTCAGGTCAAAAAGGGGGACAGGGAAGTGAGAGGGAGTTGGAGTTTGAGCAGTGAAGAGTGAGGAGAGAGAAATCGGGAGTGTAGGGGCGGTGTGGTGTCGACTCCCGTGGGCTGGAGGCACGATGAAGGCATGAGACGTCGATTCCCGTACGCCTGTATCTGGTGAGACAGAGGGGCTGGTGGATGACACAGGGACCCGACCCTGAACACGCCACGGAAGCTGTATGCCCGAACCGTTGAACTGGAGGCCCCAGGCTTCTAACGGGAGCTGAGGCCAAACACCGGACACAACTTGGGGAAGCAGTACCGGGCCGAATTGAGCTCTGTACTGTGGAGGCGCCGAGAGCCTGGGAGGCAGAGCAGTGTCACACTCGCCCCAGAAGAGAACTACCCCTTATAGCGCTGGGTGAGAGAGAAAGAGAGAGACCACCAGAGACAGGAACACCTAGAGAGGAAAGAAAGGGCACCAACCGTGGCTCGACTGCACTGTCCCGGTTCTGGAGACAACGCTGAACCGGAGGTTTGCAAGGGACATACCCAGCGGCCATGCTGAAACAACTGAGTAAAAGTAACAGAACTCCAGCTGTGGTGTGTGAGACTTATCAGCGGCAACCACCGGCCGCATGAGACATCAGGGTACTGACGACCCAGTGAACATCTCTTAAGGTACAAACTAACTCTTCCATCCCACTGCCCTGGGGACCACGCACCACCCGCGGGGAGCGGAACCATCCAAGCTGCCGGTCACTGTTCCCAGAGGTTCTAAAGCAGCGCCAGCCACCCTGGCCGCTTTCCACAGTTGGCGTCACGAATACCCCTTTCCCTAGTCATCCCCGGTCATCTTCCCACATTTATTAAATTGACACCACCAGGGTCACGGGATCGGGTCTTGGCCCCAGTGTGTCCCCGTAAAAACTACCGAAAGGTGAAGAGAACAAGTATCTGCCTGGTTCCCGAGTCTTCCCCGACCCTGGAGTGGGCGTGTCATTATACTCCAGAGCTGCACTCACTATTCTGCTGGTGGAGTCACAGTGTACAACCCACCTCAGGGCCCTTGGGGTACCCAGCCATGGGCGGTTACAGTAGGGGATATCACGGGTGGCTTGCTCGAGCCAGTGGCCCTGGTCACTGAAAAATGGCAACAGAGGGAAAATAAAATAAAAGGAAGCCTCATGACGCCACCTACAGTACCCGGTAATGATACCGGCACTGCTTTCAGACCTCTGGGGATGGTGATGCTGCAGCTAGATGATAACGCTCCCCGTAGGTGGAGCGGGGTCCCTGGGGCAGTGATGTAGAATAGGGATTTCACATAGGGAGGCAGCTCTGCAGGCTGGATGCTGACACAGTCTATGTGTTGGGCAGGATCTGGGGCTGTTATAACTGACACTCACACACTGGAAGTTGTTTCCGTACCTTTTACTGATGATGTTGCAAGGTAATGTCCAGGGTACTGTCCAGGTACTTCAGTATTTCCACACCCGATGAGATGTAAGGCCTCCTTTTCCTAGTGTGTGTGCCTAAGTCCTGGCCTGACCTCTTCTGTGATTCTCACTTGTATTGCAGGTGGTGAGAATCTTCTCTTGGGTGCCGCTATCTCTCCTGCGGTTCCTGGCTCTCGTGGCTGCAGTTCTACAAGTGTCCCAGAAGACTGAAGTCTCCTTGGTTAACCGGTGTTTTCTGCTGAGCTAAGTAATTCCTGGCAGACTCGGACTCCGGGTTGCTTCCTGGGGTGAACCGGTATGATTCCTCTGCCCTCACTCTGTTCCTCACCTTGCCTCTGACCCTCACTCTTGGGCCCTTACACTGGCTAGGCTTCCCTCTGGCACGGGCCTAGCGAGGCTCCGTTCACCAGGCTATCTTCACAGTACTGCTCCGTACTGCACTGCCTAACTTCTACCCCGGGCCTGAATTTATAGGAGATCTTGCCTGAAGGTGGCAAGTAGAGCTCTCCCTTCAGGTCTGGGGTGGAAAGTGTTGCATGTGTAGGGTACCTGATGTGGAAATCACTCTGTGCACCAGGTGGTTCTGTGGCTACCTATACCACAGGGTACATACATACATTACATTACTGATCCTACACTGATCCTGAGTTACCTCCTGTATTATACTCCAGAGCTGCTGTGGCACCCCAGGGTCAATGTGCCACAGTGTCATTGCCCCTGGGTAGTAGTGTCACCAGAGAGCAACAAAGGGTATTCTCATCAGGCAACACACACACACACACAACACCAACACCTGCAAGCCAGAAGGGGGAGACCAAGCCTGGGTTCAGGGTGAGCTCCCCTACATATTCTGGTCTGGAGAGGAGCAAGTTCAGTGCAGTTCCAGAGAGGACTGTGAAGAGGACCTGAGTGTAAAAGAGCTGTGTTAAGCTCATCTCAGAGTCCACTGACAAGTTCCAGGCCTAAGGCTAGGGTCTGAGGAAAGAAGAAGCAAGAACACACCTGGGAGGCCGAGCAACTTCGTGCTCACCCCAGAGGAAAGGTGCATAGAACAGACACCGGAGTCCGATACTGTGCAGGGTCACACATCCCGGAAGTCAATACCGGAAAGTGGGGATTCCAAATTCTCCAGCTACACTGTACCAGAGACACAGCAAAGCATAGACTCCAGTAACACTGACACCCAGGAACAGGGTAGAGAAAGTGAAGGACTCAAGTTGCCTGTTATACTGGTACCCCGCAGGAAGACACAGGGCCTGCAGCCTAGCTTAAGCAACTTCAGGAGCCAAAGTACAAGCGCAGTAAGGGAGCCAAAAACCCGGACGGGAGAGAATAACCCCAAGTTGCTCTCAAGACTCTGTGGACAGCTTTTACCATCTGCTCCAGTAGAGGACTGAGAGAACTACAAAACAGTGAGTCTGCCTGTTACTTGTGCCCGTCGCCCTGCACCCTGTACATAGACATTCCACACTGCTCCGTGGTTTGGCTCTACCCGCAGAGAGCCGTTCCATCCCCAGCTGACATCCATCATCCCCGGAGGTTCTGCAGCAGCGGTGGTCCTCACTGACCACATTCCACGGGTGGCGTCACGACAAATTCCCTGTAAATAACCCCCTTTTTCAACTGATCCCAGGCCACGGGACAGGGTAACGACTACCGTGATCCCCGAGAGACAGCACTGGCCCAGCCCCGAGTGCCCCACTGCCTGGGGGCCCATCACTGCACTCACTATTCTGCTAGTGCAGTAACTGTGTACATACATTACATTACAGATCCTGAGTTACCTCCTGTATTATTCTCCAGAGCTGCACTCACTATTCTGCTGGTGCAGTCACTGTGTACATACATTACATTACAGATCCTGAGTTACCTCCTGTATTATTCTCCAGAGCTGCACTCACTATTCTGCTGGTGCAGTCACTGTATACATACATTACATTACAGATCCTGAGTTACCTCCTGTATTATTCTCCAGAGCTGCACTCACTATTCTGCTGGTGCAGTCACTGTATACATACATTACATTACAGATCCTGAGTTACCTCCTGTATTATTCTCCAGAGCTGCACTCACTATTCTGCTGGTGCCGATGTTCATTCAGTGTGTATGGAAACTCCATATTAAAAGGGCTTGGTCACTTGTGTGGAAAAAAGGACTTTAAGATAGAGATAATGAAAAACATAAACCTACTGTGTAAATCCAACGTAATTATCACGGTTTACAACACTCCATAAATGAATGTAATCCATGTAATGTCACAGCTGATTCTTCCCATACAGCCGTGTCACTGCACTGTTCATGGCCTCAGCAGGACCAGATAATGGATAATGTGAGGTCCCACTGGGGCTTTACTACAGGCCCAACACCGTGGAAGATGCAGCGTTGTAACTGATCATGTGTCACGTTACATACACACGCGCTGTGGAAGAAAACAAATGTGTTCCTCATATAGCAATGTCCAATGATTAAAGGGATTGTCCATCAACACTTTATCCTCATCATCTCTTACTGGAAATAAATATAATGGAATCACCTATACTAACCATCCCCTGTGCCAGCACTAGCTGTTTGTCATGCTGCAGCAATAACATCACAATGTCATCATTGTACAAGATCGCTAGAGCCAATCACTGCTCTCAACGACGATTTTAATGTTGTTGGCATGAAATTGCTAAACCCATAATTTAGGAACTATTTTTTTAAAAATCAAGGCTTTTGACCCCCAGAATATTCCCCTCAAAGTCCTGATCTGTAACTTGCTGTCTGCTGCCAGTTATGAAGTGTAATCCTTCTAGCAGCAGAGACATCGAGAAACATCAAAGAAAGGTGGAGTGGCTGTGTCTCTACAAGAAATGAAGGCAGCGCTTTATCTCTCTACAGGAAGTGAAGGCAGCGCTTTGTCTCTACAGGAAGTGAAGGCAGCGCTTTGTCTCTCTACAGGAAGTGAAGGCAGCGCTTTGTCTCTCTACAGGAAGTGAAGGCAGCGCTTTGTCTCTCTACAGGAAGTGAAGGCAGCGCTTTGTCTCTCTACCGGAAGTGAAGGCAGCGCTTTGTCTCTACAGGAAGTGAAGGCAGCGCTTTGTCTCTCTACAGGAAGTGAAGGCAGCGATTTGTCTCTACAGGAAGTGAAGGCAGCGCTTTGTCTCTCTATAGGAAGTGAAGGCAGCGCTTTGTCTCTCTACAGGAAGTGAAGGCAGCGCTTTGTCTCTCTACAGGAAGTGAAGGCAGCGCTTTGTCTCTCTACAGGAAGGTAAGGCAGCGCTTTGTCTCTCTACAGGAAGTGAAGGCAGCGCTTTGTCTCTCTACAGGAAGTGAAGGCAGCGCTTTGTCTCTCTACAGGAAGTGAAGGCAGCGCTTTGTCTCTACAGGAAGTGAAGGCAGCACTTTGTCTCACTACAGAAAGTGAAGGCAGCGCTTTGTCTCTCTACAGGAAGTGAAGGCAGCGCTTTGTCTCTCTACAGGAAGTGAAGGCAGCGCTTTGTCTCTCTACAGGAAGTGAAGGCTGAGCTTTGTCTCTCTACAGGAAGTGAAGGCTGAGCTTTGTCTCTCTACAGGAAGTGAAGGCTGAGCTTTGTCTCTCTACAGGAAGTGAAGGTAGTGCATTAGCTCTCTACAAGAAGTGAAAGTAGCAATTTGTCTCTGTACAGCAAGTGAAGTCATCACTCTGTCTCTACAGGAAGTGAAGGCAGCGCTTTGTCTCTCTACAGGAAGTGAAGGCAGCGCTTTGTCTCTACAGGAAGTGAAGGCAGCGCTTTGTCTCTACAGGAAGTGAAGGCAGCGCTTTGTCTCTCTACAGGAAGTGAAGGCAGCGCTTTGTCTCTCTACAGGAAGTGAAGGCAGCGCTTTGTCTCTCTACAGGAAGTGAAGGCAGCGCTTTGTCTCTCTACAGGAAGTGAAGGCAGCGCTTTGTCTCTCTACAGGAAGTGAAGGCAGCACTTTGGCTCTCTACAGGAAGTGAAGGCAGTGATTTGTCTCTGTATGAAGTGAAGGCAGCAATTTCTCTCTACAGGAAGTAAAAGCAGCTCTTTGGCTCTCTGCTCCTTCACTCCTGTCTGTCACATTGCATACAGACATACCAGTAAGGTGGACTTCCAGTTTAGGACAGTCAATCCATTGCACACTGGTAGAAGCAATGTCTAAAAAGAGTGCCTTATTGGGGAGAAAAAATTACCATAGATCAAACCACAACCAATTAGAAAGTTATCACCTATCCCACAGATTACCTTCTGCAAACACTAGGGGGAGCCCACCACATACACATGTATACAGCCACCCAAAAAATCTGTAAAAGTGAGATTTCCATACTATGGATTCCCATACTTTGTGTATGTCCACTCATTAGGTATAATAATGCAAAAACATAACGTGTGGTTGTACCGCAACAATAATTACTAGCCCCAGGTATAAAAACAAAGAAAAAAAATTTAAGTACAGTCCTCAAAAGGTCTGCTTGTCACTTAGACAAAGAAGTCAAATAACTAAGGCATTAGTAACATCAACACTATTCCTCAGAGAGGCCAGACCCCAGCATAACCCTTCTAAGCATCCCAAGCGAGGATACTATTTATAACAGCTACATACACAAGAGCGTCACTAACACTGGGAGGAATGCAATGTTATTACTTCTATTAACTATTCCGGGACTCTTGTGCTGTATTATACCCCAAAATGAGATGTGAAGACATGAGAAGATGAATATTCTGTGTTCAGTTTTGATCACATTAATAAAATGCTGTGTACATTATATACATATAAAATGATAGTGTTCCAAATCTATCCCGGGACCAAGCTGTGGTCACACAGCTCTGCTCTACCCTGTTTTGCTCCATGTCAGGTTTTGCAGGTGGCCCCATTTGCTCCCATATCACCTGTGTCTTGGTGTCAAGACCCTGAGTGTTCCCGTCTCCTACCCGCCTGCGGCCACCAGTGCTTCTACAGTCCTTGACAGAAGTTATGTCGCTTATCCATGTTATGTAAATAAAAGCTTATAACCTGCCGTTAAATTCATCCATTGGTTGTATAAATTACTCTTTTGAAAGCTGAAACCCTCCCAAATGTGGTTTAGGTTAAGAAAATAAATTGGCATTAATGCTGAAATATTGATCATTTAATGAACACAGAATGGTCAGATTTTGTCAAGACAAAAGTTTTGTCGCCCACAGAAAGTAATGTGATATTCAAACAGATAATTAACTTAAAATACAAATCTATGTTGCATAACATTGGTGAATGAAGTTGTAGTGTTATTAGTCATATTTAAAATTTTGTGTGACTTCCATGAGCTTGAAGGACTGCATCCATGCGGTTCAACAATGATTCATACAATTTATTATTGAAGTCATCAGGAATAGCAAAGAATTCAGTCTTACATGCCTCCCAGAGTTCATCTAGATTCTTTGGTTTTGTCTTCCAAGCTTCCTCTTTCATCCTACCCCAAACATGCTCAATGATGTTCATGTCTGGTGACTGGGCTGTCCAGTCCTTCAGCACCTTGATCTTTTTTGCCTGGAGGAACTTTGTTGTAGAGATGGATGTATGAGCTGGCGCACCATCCTGCTGCAGAATTTGATCCCTTTTATGATTTGGAATGTAAGAGGTAGCTAATGTCTTGATATTTTAGGCTATTGATATTGCCTTACACCTTGCAAATGTTTCGTACACCCCCATACTGAATGTAACCCCAGACCATGATCTTTCCACCACCAAATTTATCTGTTTTCTGAGTGTATCTTGGGTCCATACGGGCTCCAGTAGGTCTCCTGCAGTATTTACGGTGGCTGTGGTGAAGATTCATCAGAGAAATCCACCTTCTGCCACTTTTCCAGTGTCCATCTATTTAGCAGGTTGTGGTACTTTGCAAATGCCACACGGTTTTTTATTTGCCTTTTGTTTAGTGCTGGCTTCTGGGCACTTATTTGACCATGGAGGCCATTTAGAGACAGAATCCTACAAACTGTTCTAGTTGACACAGGTACTTGAGGTGACCAGGCCTGTTGGAGCTCTGCTGAAGTGGAAGAGGGGCTTGCTTTGGATTTTCTAACCAACGAACGTTCCTCCTGAGCAGTTGTCTTGCGAGGTCTGCCGGACCTGGGCTTGTCAAACACACCTCCAGTCTCTTCAAATCTTTTTTTTAATTCTTTGTACTTGACGCTGAAACACATTAAAAGGTGCCAGTTACCTCTGCAGTGGATCTGGTCTTCAGCCTCTTGATAATCAAGGCTTTGGTGGCAGGGTGGATTTTTGGCATGTTTTCAGAGCTCAAGCTGTAGTTCAAGTGAAGGTCTGGGGTGCTGGGTTTCTTTTTATACACACCCACTAATTAAACGATCATTTACGGAGCACAGGTGAGGATGTAAACTAGGATTGGGTGCATTATATGACCAGGCGACAAAACTTTTGTCTTGCCAAAATCTGACCATTCTGTGTTCATTAAATGATCAATATTTCAGCATTGATGCCAATATATTTTATTAACCTAAACCAAAGTTGAGAGGGTTTCAGCTTTCAAAAGAGAAATTTATACAACCAATGGATGAATTTAAAGTCAGGTTATAAGCTTTTATTTACATAACATGGATAAGCAACATAACTTCTGTCAGGGAGTGTACTACCTGTTTCCTGCATACCTCACCTACCTACTGAATTGAAACCAGTGTCTCCACCTGAACCTTGAGCCTGTAGGATCCACTTCACAGGCGAGTCAAAACTGACGGTAAATAAAGTGGCCCCAAAATAACATGATAGTCCCTTTTGAGCAGTGGGAGTTGGAATTTGGATATTGGCACTTTTGTATCATGATGCCATTACTTATCATTCCATTTCTAAAACCTAGTGAAACCTAAATCCTCAATGTATACCTAGTATGGAATTAGCTCCCTTTAGTGGTGGCAATAGACAGGATAAACAGCAGTAGTTACAGTTTACCTGTTCAGGATGAGCCTATGAGGTACACACCATCTGGCCATTATATAATTGCATTTTTCATATTTGAAGATTTTCCCTTTAGTTTTCAGTTATCTGAGATCTAATACGTGCAGACTAGATGCCATGAAGTCTACTACCTATAGCTCACACCAACATGAGGGATTTCAGATCTCTTGTCTCTATTATAGCACATGTTCAGTAGAAGGACGGCATTACACAGCATTGCTGAGCAGTGTAACTGTGAATCCAGCACAGAGGTTAGATAAAAGACAAGAAAGCCTCAACAGCATGGAGGATGTTATATAGCATGATTGAGTTGTTTAGCTGTGAATTCAGCATTGGGGTTAGGTAAAAAATGTGATAGAAAGCAGCAGCATGGAGGATATGATAAAGTAGTACCAAGTATTGTAGCTGTGTAACCAGCACTTGCATCACATAAAACATGAGAAACAGGGCCGGCCTTATGTTGAATGGTGCCCTGTGCGAATTTGCCTTATGGCGCCCCCACGCCATTACTTACTCAGAACACATGAGCATACATGTTTGTACATGATCTATTCATGGTCTTCAAGGAGAGCAGGGAGGGGCGTTGCTATGCTAGGGTCAGAAAAAATCAGGGACCCAAGACCTATATCCTCTCCCACCTGTCATTACCAACCTTCCCATATATAGAGGTGTTACCTGTCATCTTACAGGAGGAGGAGGTGAGCTGTGGTATCACCTATTGTGAATGGTGGATCCTGTGTTATCTACTGTATATAGAGGTGTTATCAGTCATTGTACAGGAGGAGGTGAGCTGTGATATCACTATTGTGAATGGTGGATCCTGTGTTATCTACTGTATATAGAGGTGTTATCAGTCATTGTACAGGAGGAGGAGGTGAGCTGTGATATCACCTATTGTGAATGGTGGATCCTGTGTTATCTACTGTATATAGAGGTGTTATCAGTCATTGTACAGGAGGAGGTGAGCTGTGATATCATCTATTGTGAATGGTGGATCCTGTGTTATCTACTGTATATAGAGGTGTTATCAGTCATTGTACAGGAGGAGGTGAGCTGTGATATCACCTATTGTGAATGGTGGATCCTGTGTTATCTACTGTATATAGAGGAGTTATCAGTCATTGTACAGGAGGAGGTGAGCTGTGATATCATCTATTGTGAATGGTGGATCCTGTGTTATCTACTGTATATAGAGGTGTTATCAGTCATTGTACAGGAGGAGGTGAGCTGTGATATCACCTATTGTGAATGGTGGATCCTGTGTTATCTACTGTATATAGAGGAGTTATCAGTCATTGTACAGGAGGAGGTGAGCTGTGATATCATCTATTGTGAATGGTGGATCCTGTGTTATCTACTTATATAGAGGTGTTATCAGTTATTGTGCAGGAGGAGGAGGTGAGCTGTGATATCATCTATTGTGAATGGTGGATCCTGTGTTATCTACTGTATATAGAGGTGTTATCAGTCATTGTACAGGAGGAGGTGAGCTGTGATATCACCTATTGTGAATGGTGGATCCTGTGTTATCTACTGTATATAGAGGTGTTATCAGTCATTGTACAGGAGGAGGTGAGCTGTGATATCACCTATTGTGAATGGTGGATCCTGTGTTATCTACTGTATACAGAGGTGTTATCAGTCATTGTACAGGAGGAGGTGAGCTGTGATATCACCTATTGTGAATGGTGGATCCTGTGTTATCTACTGTATATAGAGGTGTTATCAGTCATTGTACAGGAGGAGGTGAGCTGTGATATCACCTATTGTGAATGGTGGATCCTGTGTTATCTACTGTATATAGAGGTGTTATCAGTCATTGTACAGGAGGAGGTGAGCTGTGATATCACCTATTGTGAATGGTGGATCCTGTGTTATCTACTGTATATAGAGGTGTTATCAGTCATTGTACAGGAGGAGGTGAGCTGTGATATCACCTATTGTGAATGGTGGATCCTGTGTTATCTACTGTATATAGAGGTGTTATCAGTCATTGTACAGGAGGAGGTGAGCTGTGATATCATCTATTGTGAATGGTGGATCCTGTGTTATCTACTGTATATAGAGGTGTTATCAGTCATTGTACAGGAGGAGGAGAGCTGTGATATCACCTATTTTGAATGGTGGATCCTGTGTTATTTACTGTATATGGAGGTGTTATCAGTCATTGTACAGGAGGAGGAGGTGAGCTGTGATATCACCTATTGTAAATGGTGGATCCTGTGTTATATACTGTATATAGAGGTGTTATCAGTCATTGTACAGGAGGAGGAGAGCTGTGATATCACCTATTGTGAATGGTGGATCCTGTGTTATCTACTGTATATAGAGGTGTTATCAGTCATTGTACAGGAGGAGGAGGTGAGCTGTGATATCACCTATTGTAAATGGTGGATCCTGTGTTATCTACTGTATACAGAGGTGTTATCAGTCATTGTACAGGAGGAGGTGAGCTGTGATATCACCTATTGTGAATGGTGGATCCTGTGTTATCTACTGTATATAGAGGTGTTATCAGTCATTGTACAGGAGGAGGTGAGCTGTGATATCACCTATTGTGAATGGTGGATCCTGTGTTATCTACTGTATACAGAGGTGTTATCAGTCATTGTACAGGAGGAGGAGGTGAGCTGTGACATCATCTATTGTGAATGGTGGATCCTGTTTTATCTGCTGTATGTAGAGGTGTTGACTCTTAAATAATGCAGCATTTCAAATAAGAACATACTCCAAAAGCTTCTGGGGACCGAGACAGATAGGAGAGTAGCAAGAAAGGCTAGTCCCTGGTGAATTCACCCCATTTGCGTGTATACGGAGACCGGTCACTCAAGGCAGTCAGCAGGGAGAAGCCTTCAGGGAACAGACTTTCTGACTAGTCTCCAGCAAGATTTGATCCCTGACAGAACCCACCCCCATAGTATTTCACATAGTATATTGCACCCCCAAATTCCTCCATATATTTGCACCCCAATAGACCTCCATATAATATAATGCACCCCCATAGTCCTCAATATAGAATAATGCACCACCACAGTCCTACATATAGTATACTAGATGGCGGCCCGATTCTAAAGAATCGGGTAGTCTAGAATCCATATATAGTTTATTTACTAATAGTTAGGGGAGTGCGGTGAAATGAATTGTGTGTATACAGGTGGCTCAGTGGGTAGCAGAGTATACGGTGGCTCAGTGGTTAGCACTGCGCGGTGGCTCAGTGGTTAGCACTGCGCGGTGGCTCAGTGGTTAGCACTGCGCGGTGGCTCAATGGTTAGCACTGGGTGGTGGCTCAGTGGTTAGCACTGCGCGTTGGCTGAGTGGTTAGCAGTGAGTGCGGTGGCTCAGTGGTTAGCAGTGAGTGCGTGGGCAGAGTGGTCAGCGCAGCGCCGTGGGCAGAGTGGTCAGCACAGCGCCGTGGGCAGAGTGGTCAGCACAGCGCCGTGGGCAGAGTGGTCAGCACAGCGCCGTGGGCAGAGTGGGCAGCGCAGTGCCGTGGGCAGAGTGGTCAGCGCAGCGCCGTGGGCAGGGTGGTCAGCGGTGGGGGGGACGGACACACACAGACACACACTCCGATATATTTACCGCCGTCCCTGCTTCTTCCCTGCCACCTGCGTCTTCCTGAGTCCTCTGTTCTGCCGACATGTCGCCACACCCAGGACTGGATCCAATATGGCGTCCAGGAACTCTCGGTGGCCCGATTCTAACGCATCGGGTATTTTAGAATATAGAAATAGAGATTGCATGGGGAAGGCGGTGAGGGCTGAATTGGGAGGAACTTTGAAGAAGGAGCGGCCGGTGAAGAACGGTGTGGCAGGGGGGAGGAGGGAGGACAGAACAGCAGGGGGGAGGAGGATGGAGGACAGAGGAGGTAGCGGCGGGGTGTGGGAGGATGTAGCAGCACAGGCAGGGGAGGAAGGAACGGCAGGGGGAGGATGGAGCACAGAGCGGCAGGGGGAGGAGGACGGAGGATGAAGCGGCGGGGTGGGGGAGGATGGAGCAGCACAGGCAGGGGGAGGACAGAGGATGGAGTGGCAGAGGGGAGGAGGACAAAGGAAGGAGGAGGAAGCGTTGCGGTGGGGGAGATGGAGCGGCACAGGCAGGGGGAGGATGGAGCACAGAGCGGCGGGGGAGGTGGAGGACAGGATGAAGCGGCGGGGGGAGAGAACGGAGCAGCATAGGCAGGGGGAGGACGGAGGATAGAGTGGCGGAGGTGAGGAAGGCAAAGGAAGGAGGAGGAAGCGGTGGGGTGGGGGAGGATGGAGTGGCACAGGCAGGTAGAGGACGAAGTGGCATGGGGAGGACGAAGCACAGAGTGGCGGGAGGGAGGAGGGTGTAGGATGAAGAAGCGAGGTGGGGGAGGACGAAGCAGCACGGGCAGGGGGAGGACGGAGGATGGAGTGGCGGAGGTGAAGAGGACAAAGGAAGGAGGAGGAAGCGGTGGGGGAGGATGGAGCGGCACAGGCAGGGGGAGGACGGAACGACAGTGGTTAGCACTGGCGTGCTCATGGTACTGCGCGGTGGCTCAGTGGTTAGCACTGCGCGGTGGCTCAGTGGTTAGCACTGCGCGGTGGCTCAGTGGTTAGCACTGCGCGGTGGCTCAGTGGTTAGCACTGTGCGGTGGCAGTAGTGGTCAGCAGCGGCGCTGTGTGGGCAGGGTGGTCAGCGCAGCGGCGCTGTGTGGGCAGGGTGGTCAGCGCAGCGGCGCTGTATGGCAGGGTGGTCAGCGCAGCGGCGCTGGTGGGCAGGGTGGTCAGCGCAGCAGCGCGGTGGGCAGGGTGGTCAGCACAGCAGCGCAGTGGGCAGGGTGGTCAGCACAGCAGCGCAGTGGGCAGGGTGGTCAGCACAGCAGCGCGGTGGGCAGGGTGGTCAGCACAGCAGCGCGGTGGGCAGGGTTGTAAGCGCAGTAGCGAGGTGGGCAGGGTGGTCAGCGCAGCAGCGCGGTGGGCAGGGTGGTCAGTGCAGCGGGGCTGTGTGGGCAGGGTGGTGAGCGCAGCGGCGCTGTGTGGGCAAGGTGGTCAGCGCAGCGGCGCTGTGTGGTCAGCGCAGCGGCGCTGTGTGGGCAGAGTGGTCAGCGCAGGGCAGAGTGATCAGCGGAGGGCAGAGTGGTCAGCGGTGGGGCGGACGGACACACACTCCGATATACTTACCACCGTCCCTGCTTCTTCCCTGGTGCCTGCGTCTTCCTGAGTCCCGACATGTCGCTGCACCCAGGACTGGATCCAATATGGCGTCCGGGAACTCTCGCGAGACTTCCCAGACGCCGTATTGGATCCAGTTCTCCAGGGGCGGCGACATGTCGGCAGTGGAGAAGACGGAGGAGGTGGTAAGTATAGGCGACTGTGTGTGCGTGTGTTGTGTGTGTGGTGTGTGTGTGGTGTGTGTATGTGTTAGGGGCTGCCATAAGCGTAGCGGGCTCTATGAGTCCCGGCTCCCGCTTACGGCCGCCATCTTGGCTCACCCTGAGCGGGTGTAGCTCTGCCGGACGTTGGGACAAAGTGACGGATGTGAGGTCACAAATCCTTCCGGCTTTTATATACAAGATTGCACACCCACAGACCTCCATATAGAATAATGCACCCCCACATTTCTCCATATAGAATAATGCACCCACACAGTTCTCTATCTAGAATGCACACCCAAAGTCCTCCATTTAGTATAATGCACGCCACAGTCCTCCGTATAGTATATTGCACACTTAAAGCATGACATATAGTACAATACACCCCCACATTCCTCCATATAGTATAATGCTCCGCTCCGTACACCTCGTACACACACAGCTCTGCTTGGTACACCTCGTACACACTTGGCTCCACTTCGTACACCTCGTACACATTCGGCTCCGCTCCGTACACTTCGTACACACGCGGCTCTGCTCCATACACTTCGTACACACTCTGCTCCGCTCCATACACCTCGTACACACTCGGCTCCACTCCATACACGTCGTACACACTCGGCTCCACTCCATACACGTCGTACACACTCGGCTCCACTCCATACACATCGTACACACTCGGCTCCACTCCATACACGTCGTGCACACTCGGCTCCACTCCATACACGTCGTACACACTCGGCTCCACTCCATACACGTCGTACACACTCGGCTCCACTCCGTACACTTCGTACACACTCGGCTCCACTCCGTACACGTCGTACACACTCGGCTCCACTCCGTACACGTCGTACACACTCGGCTCCACTCCGTACACGTCGTACACACTCGGCTCCACTCCGTACACGTCGTACACACTCGGCTCCACTCCGTACACCTCGTACACACTCGGCTCCGCTCCGTACACCTCGTACACACACGGCTCCGCTCCGTACACCTCGTACACACGTGGCTCAGCTCCGTACACACGTTACTCTGCTCAGTACACCTCATACACACTCAGCTCCGCTCCGTACACACGCGGCTCCACTCTGTACACCTTGTGCACACTTGGCTCCGCTCCATACTCCTCGTGCACACTGGGCTCAGCTCCGTACACCTAGTACACACTGGGCTCAGCTCCGTACACCTAGTACACACTGGGCTCAGCTCCGTACACCTCGTACACACTGGGCTCAGCTCCATACACCTAGTACACACTGGGTTCAGCTCCGTACACCTTGTACACACTGGGCTCAGCTCCGTACACCTCGTACACACTGGGCTCAGCTCCGTACACCTCGTACACACTGGGCTCCGCTCCGTACACCTCGTACACACTGGGCTCCGCTCCGTACACCTCGTACACACTGGGCTCCGCTCCGTACACCTCGTACACACTGGGCTCCGCTCCGTAAACCTCGTACACACTGGGCTCCGCTCCGTACACCTCGTACACACTGGGCTCCGCTCCGTACACCTCGTACACACTGGGCTCCGCTCCGTACACCTCGTACACACTGGGCTCCGCTCTGTACACCTCGTACACACGTCTCCGCTCCGTAAACCACGTACACACGCGGCTCTGCTCCGTACACAGCGGCTCCGCTCCGTACACCACGTACACACACGTCTCCGCTCCGTACACCTCATACACACTCGGCTCCGCTCCGTACACCTAGTACACACTGGGCTCAGCTTCGTACACCTAGTACACACTGGGCTCAGCTCCGTACACCTAGTACACACTGGGCTCAGCTCCGTACACCTAGTACACACTGGGCTCAGCTCCGTACACCTAGTACACACTGGGCTCAGCTCCGTACACCTAGTACACACTGGGCTCAGCTCCGTACACCTAGTACACACTGGGCTCAGCTCCGTACACCTAGTACACACTGGGCTCAGCTCCGTACACCTAGTACACACTGGGCTCAGCTCCGTACACCTAGTACACACTGGGCTCAGCTCCGTACACCTAGTACACACTGGGCTCAGCTCCGTACACCTAGTACACACTGGGCTCAGCTCCGTACACCTAGTACACACTGGGCTCAGCTCCGTACACCTAGTACACACTGGGCTCAGCTCCGTACACCTAGTACACACTGGGCTCAGCTCCGTACACCTAGTACACACTGGGCTCAGCTCCGTACACCTAGTACACACTGGGCTCAGCTCCGTACACCTAGTACACACTGGGCTCAGCTCCGTACACCTAGTACACACTGGGCTCAGCTCCGTACACCTAGTACACACTGGGCTCAGCTCCGTACACCTAGTACACACTGGGCTCAGCTCCGTACACCTAGTACACACTGGGCTCAGCTCCGTACACCTAGTACACACTGGGCTCAGCTCCGTACACCTAGTACACACTGGGCTCAGCTCCGTACACCTAGTACACACTGGGCTCAGCTCCGTACACCTAGTACACACTGGGCTCAGCTCAGTAAACCACGTACACACGTGGCTCTGCTCCGTACACCTAGTACACACTGGGCTCAGCTCAGTAAACCACGTACACACGTGGCTCTGCTCCGTACACACGCGGCTCCGCTCCGTACACCACGTACACACACGTCTCCGCTCCGTACACCTCATACACACTCGGCTCCGCTCCATACACCTCATACGCACTCGGCTCAGCTCCGTACACCTCATACGCACACGGCTCTACTCCGTACACCTCGTACACACTCGGCTCCGCTCCGTACACCTCATACACACTCGGCTCCGCTCCGTACACCTCATACACACTCGGCTCCGCTCCGTACACCTCATACACACTCGGCTCCGCTCCGTACACCTCATACACACTCGGCTCCGCTCCGTACACCTCATACACACTGGGCTCCGCTCTGTACACCTCATACACACGCGACTCCGCTTCATACACCTCATACACACTCAGCTCCATACACCTTGTACACACTCGGCTCCACTCCTTACACCTCATACACACGCAGCTCTGCTACATTCACACTATACATCCCTCTTGATCCCACACAAACTCACCTCATCCATTTCTTCACCTCTTCACTTCCTGCTTGGTGGAAGCTGCCCTGCATAGTCGGAGATGCTGATCATGTGATCCCTGACTCCTCCCCCTTCATTGACATCATCACAGGTCCTGTAAGCACAGGCCTGTGCAGCTCCACAGGTGGGCTCACACTGCAGGGTGGGGGGGGATTACGCGGCGGCAGCGGCCAGGACTATAGTAGAGAGAGTGGCATCAGCAGGGAGCCCGCGCTACCACCGGGCGCCCCTGCGGATGCCGTCCTCTGTCTACTAGCAGCCGCACAGATCTAGCAAAGCCCCTGGGAGCAGGAGCAGGGCAGCAAATAACAATGACAGCTGTCTCCCTGCGGCGCCCCCTGGAGCGTGGCGCCCTGTGCGGCCGCACGACTCGCACATGCCAAAGGCCGGCCCTGATGAGAAAGCATCAGCAGCTTAGAAGGCGTTCTGTACATATGAAGTTAAATATGGAAAAAAAAGCCAAACAACTGCAGCTGCACTCTCACCCTACTGGTTCCTGTACAAACTAGAACATCTCTAGCAGCATAAATAGAAACCACAGCTCAGACCTGGCTCCCTGAAAGGCCTACAGGCTGTTTCTCATTCCTCCTGAGGAAGCAGAGGAGAGGTTGCTATGCACAACTAACTAGTAAAAGGAAGGAGTGCAGGTGTAGAAGGAAACCTGAGGTGAAAAACATATCACGTGAAGAAGGGGTAAAGCAGATTGAATGCAAGCAAGCGAAAACTTCCAACCAACCTAAGAGAGAACAGAGGAAAGGAGTAGGAAAGGCAAATTAGAAAACCCAGAGAAATATAACACTGGGCTCATCCTACCAGGCAAAATCTCTTAGCAGCTGGGCTGGAACTCGTTAGCAGATATCCACCTAGAAAATATAGCCAGCAAAGAAGGCTGGTAAATGGAGAGTATAAACATTCCCACCTTGGATATGATAGGACAGAGACAAAATGGGAAAGTGAGAACAGCTGACTAGCAGCAAAGGAAGAAAAGAAAGGATACAAGAACCATCAGCATTTGGACAGAGGCTGACCAGGCTGTGGCTCAAACTGATCATGGAGCAAGAATCCACCAGATCGAGTACAGAGACAGAGGCATGACAACAGTATAATTAAGTGGTTTAGGTGCGAATCCAGCATTGTCAGTTGGCAGCATGAAGGACATTATATAGTAGCACCAAGCAGTGTAGCTGTTAATCCAGCCCTCTAAACGAGAAAGCAGCAACAGGGAGGAAATTATACAGCAGTGTGGAGCAATGTAGCTGTGAGGTCAGTACTGAGGGTGAGATAAAACATTTACGGGAAAGCATAGAAGACATTATACAGTATAATTAAGCAGTGTAGATGTGAACTAGCACTGGGGTGAGCTAAAACATGGAAAGCAGCAACATGTAGGACATCATTCAGCAATACTAAGCAGGTTAGCGGTGTTTATATTAAAGTTCAACATGAATGTAACACACTGACTATGTGAACTTTTGCGAAGTATGCCACTTATTCATAAACAAAAGGGTAAGAGAACCTAGAGAGTGCTCGTGCAGCGAGCCTCGCTATAAAGAGCCAGTGAATGAGGGGTGCGACGACGTTTCTTCTGACTCACAAAGGAGCAGGAGACGCCAGGCTTTCATAGAGGTTCTGCTCAGTTGGTGTCAGCACACAGGTAATGTGTCCGGGGTCACCCGAGGTGACAGCAGGAGTGAAATCGGGGACAGAGGCCTGACTTCATTATCCGCAATCATAAACTCAGCACCTACGGATTTATGGGACTCATTTTTGTGCTCAACTCGAGGGTCCCTCACTGACCTTCCAAGGTAACGACCGTGACAAATAAGTCCCTACACGTGGTAACGTAGCTCCCAGGCCACAAAACAGAAACATAACACATACATTCATAGCCGAGATGAAATTCAACATAATGGTTGTGCCACAAGCTAAAAATCCCCCTCCCAATTAACCAATTAACCAATTAGGAGTTTTACTATTTTGGCCATTAGGGCCCCAAGCAATAGTTTTGGGTTTTTTTTAACCAACACAGCAATATGTGTTCCTATTTTTGCAACTTTCCACCCATGTCATATATGTTAATTTATTTAAAAGTATTAAGTCGGCCGAACATATCATTGGTGCAACCTATGCAGGCGCACAGGGGCCCGAGAGGAAAGGGGCCACTTCTACCTTCAAAGGAGGTACAATAATACATTTTGATAAGTTATTAGACTCAAAATTGGCCTATATACTGCTTTTGCACAAAGGGGCCATTTCTGTCTGTTTCTGCCAGTGTATTAAAGGTTTTTCCCAACAAAGTGGATTTTAATCAATAGATCTTGGAATAATTACAATTTCCACAATTGGATGTGTTTAAAAAAAATGTTCCTGTGCTGAGATAATCTTACAGTTGTGGCCAAAAGTATTGACACCCCTGCAATTCTTCCTGAAAATGATTGCAATCACAAATTCTTTGGTATTATTATCTTCATTTAATTTGTCTTCAATGAAAAAACACAAAAGAGAATGAAGCAAAAAGTAAAACATTGATCATTTCACGCAAAACTCCAAAAATGGGCCGGACAAAAGTATTGGCACCCTCAGCCTAATACTTGGTTGCACAACCTTTAGCCAAAATAACTGCGATCAACCACTTCCGGTAACCATCAATGAGTTTCTTACAATGCTCTGCTGGAATTTTAGACCATTCTTCTTTGGTAAACTGCTCCAGGTCCCTGATATGTGAAGGGTGCCTTCTCCAAACTGCCATTTTTAGATCTCTCCACAGGTGTTCTATGGGATTCAGGTCTGGACTCATTGCTGGCCACCTTAGAAGTCTCCAGTGCTTTCTCTCAAACCATTTTCTAGTGCTTTTTGAAGTGTGTTAGGTCATTGTCCTGCTGGAAGACCCATGACCTCTGAGGGAGACCCAGCTTTCTCACACTGGACCCTACAATATGCTGCAAAATGTGTTGGTAGTCTTCAGACTTCATAATGCCATGCACACGGTCAAGCAGTCCAGTGCCAGAGGCAGCAAAGCAACCCCAAAACATCAGGGAACCTCCGCCATGTTTGACTGTAGGGAGCGTGTTCTTTTCTTTGAATGCCTCTTTTTTTTTCTCCTGTAAACTCTATGTTGATGCCTTTGCCCATAAAGCTCTACTTTTCTCTCATCTGACCAGAGAACATTCTTCCAAAACGTTTTAGGCTTTCTCAGATAAGTTTTGGCAACCTCCAGCCTGGCTTTTTTATGTCTCGGGGTAAGAAGTCGGGTCTTCCTGGGTATCCTACCATACAGTCCCTTTTCATTCAGACGCAGACGGATAGTACGGGTTGACACTGTTGTACCCTCGGACTGCAGGGCAGCTTGAACTTGTTTGGATGTTAGTCGAGGTTCTTTATCCACCATCCGCACAATCTTGCATTGAAATCTCTCGTCAATTTTTCTTTTCCATCCACATCTAGGGAGATTAGCCACAGTGCCATGGGCTTTAAACTTCTTGATGACACTGCGCACGGTAGACACAGGAACATTCAGGTCTTTGGAGATGGACTTGTAGCCTTGAGATTGCTCATGCTTCCTCACTATTTGGTTTCTCAAGTCCTCAGACAGTTCTTTGGTCTTCTTTCTTTTCTCCATGCTCAATGTGGTACACACAAGGACACAGGACAGAGGTTGAGTCAACTTTAATCCATGTCAACTGGCTGCAAGTGTGATTTAGTTATTGCCAACACCTGTTAGGTGCCACAGGTAAATTACAGGTGCTGTTAATTACACAAATTAGAGAAGCATCACATGATTTTTCTAACAGTGCCAATACTTTTGTCCACCCCCTTTTTTATGTTTGGTGTGGAATTAGATCCAATTTGGCTTTAGGAAATTCTTTTTGTGTTTTTTCATTGAAGACAAATTAAATGAAGATAATAATACCAAAGAATTTGTGATAGTTTCTTCCTGAAAATGATTGCAGAGTATTATCTGACAGAATTGCAGGGGTGTCAATACTTTTGGCCACAACTGTATGTGTAAGTATGTATTAGTTTATTATAAGTTTGAATCATAGTGCTACTCTAGGGACTCCCTCTGCTGTGCACCCATAGAATTTACATTGGTTTGGTGGCGGTGTGATGTCATTAATCTTTGTTCCTGTTTGAGGTAGGCAAATTGCTACAGAAGTTCGTGGTATATATGTGAGAGTCCTTAGAGTCCGCACTTTGATCCCGGTCCATTGGGCTGGGTCTGTGTAAACATTTTTGTGGTGACTCTGGAGGGTGGATGTACTGAACATATCCTTCTCTCATATACTTTGAGTTCAGAACTTGTTGAATGGATTTCCGACTCTGCTCCAGTTTGTGACTCGCTGAATCCTTAGGCTGCTTTCACTTCACATTTTTTTTCCTGTCCGTGGGCTCCTACTTTTTGTAGGATCCCACGGACAGGAACGGACAGCATCGGAGGTGACCTCCAGATGCTATTTCTGTGTCTGGGTTCGTGATTGTCACGGACCCCGACACAGAAAGCCAGAGCCTGCAAAGCGCAGGCAAGCCGGGCACTTTCACTTCCGCAAAGTGTAATGTGTCGCTCGATCCGCACTGCTGCCGAAATGAACACCAGAAAACCGCAGTAGCTCAAAGATTGTAGCTTTATTCAATCCAACGCGTTTCGGAGCTTAACCCAGCTCCTTCCTCAGGGACAAAATCTGTTAAGTTCTTGCACCGCGGTGAGCCGTGGATGTGTGGATCCTGCAGTAGCTGACCCCTCGCGCTCATACTTGGTTGTGGGTACACACAACCTGACCAGGTGAGCAGATTCTGATATTCCCTGCACTCTTTTCATACAAAGATAAGACCCTATTGCACATTATCTCACATTTCCAGGTAAAAATAAAAAAGATAAATAAAAACATCCTCACCTCTCCAGCGGTGTCCCACGCTGTCTCGCTCCTTAAGGACCTGGCGTTATCTGGTGACCGATCAGCTGATCGGGTTGTCACATGACCGATCAGTTTAAATCTCCCGCGCGCCAATCAATTTTAGCGGGCGCAAGATTTAAACCGCTCAGCTGATCGGTCACATGACTGGCATCAGCTGAGCGGTTTAAATCCTGTGGCCGCCAAAACTGATTGGCGGGCGGGACATTTAAACCGCGTGGTCATGTGACAACCCGATCAGCTGATCCGTCACATGGCTACTCAGCTGATCAGGTTGCCAGGCAATGCCAGGTCCTTAAGCCCCAGGAGCGAGACAGCGCGGGACACCGCCGGAGAGGTGAGCATAATATTTTTTTTATTTTTAACCCTTCATCTACTTAATTTCACTTCCGCAATGTATGTATATACATTGCGGAAGTGAAATTAAAGGGGAACACAGCGGTTTTAGTGTACTGAGCATGCTCAATACACTAAAATTGGGTCCGAGAAACGATCCGATGTTTTCTCGGACCCGTGCTCCATAGGCTCCCATGTTAATTGCCACGGATCGGCTCGGATCCGATAAGGTCCAATTTGGTCCGCTGTGCCCAAAATAGGAGCAGTGTCCGATTTTGGGCACGGGGAAAAAAAAAAAAAAAAAAATCGGACAGAGTTGGATCCGACACAATTCGTATGACAATAAGGCTGAATCTGATCAGATCCATCGCCCATAGGGATACACGTTGTAAGATGGACAGCCACGGATCCTCCAAAATCGCACTGTGAAAGCAGTCTTATCAGACAATTGAGTCTTGACAATAATGTCCTGGCACATGAGATAAGTGACAAAGCTAATCAGGAGAGCCCTACTACATTTGTAATTGGAGGGATTTGCTAATATTATTACTTCCGCTATATATTGGGATAGGATCATGAAGATGGGAATACCTCTTTAAAGTAGTTTGGCCTTTCATGTCAGAGGAGGACACCACGCCAGCGCCTTGTTGCGGCAGGACTGTATGTTGGAACATTTTGGCAGCAGTCTCTGGCACCGGAGCCTCCTCACATTTTCCAAATGTTAATGGAGAGAAGCAGCTTTTGCATCACTCGGTTACATTTTGGAAAATCTTAACGGCTTTATTCAGGCCTAAAGGCCCTGGAAGGGTCTCCTCCTATTCTCCTTACAAGGGAATAACAGGCATCAAATCCTTCACATTTGCATGCATGAGAATACTGCTCTGTTTCATTGATGACACCGCTGGAATTTCCTCCCTAAATACAGTGAATTTTTCCAGAGCGAAAGAAAAAAAAAATTAAAAAAAAAGAAGAAGAAGAAGAAGAAGAAGAACGCCCTGGAACGTTGACAGCAGTACCTGGGCCTAGTTAGCATGTGATGAAGAGCCAAGCTAAATAATGACAGAACTGTGTCCATGCAGGGAAGGGGGCGAGTCAAGAACCTGCACAAAGGTTTTGGCACAGATTAAAAATGGCCCCGAGATCTCTACGGCCCATAGGACGCAGGACGTTTTGGAATGAGGCAGCCACTTAACCTCCTCACCCCCATCTTCCCCGATGCCTCTGGGGCTCGGCATTAGGTAGAGGAGCCATCTGTTCTACACACAGCTCCTCTATAGCTGAAAATAATAATCAGCCATTGTTTCCTCTATATAAACAAACAGCGTCTGATAATCCACATACATGGAAACTTCACAAGTTCTGCAGCAATAAACCTTTACAGAAATGTAGCTATGGCTTCCGAATTGCTTTCCTATGGACAGTTATTTTTATTTTTATTTTATTATTACATCTGCCTTTGAGTAAAAAAAAAAATACTTTATTAGAGAGCAACCATTGGTTTTAATTTTTATTTAATAAATTCACAAGAAACTAAGCGACATTGTTATGTGAAACCTGGACAACATAGGAACAAGACAGAAGAAGAAATCAACGCCTTCGAAATGTGGAGCTGGAGAAGGAGGTTATCACTACCGTGGATGGCACGAAGAACAAACCTATCAAGCCAGACATGTCACTGGAAGGAAGGATCACCAAACTAAGACTTGTCTATGTGGCACCCGACACCGTGGTTGGGGCACCACAGAACTCTTAGTGCACAAATGGAATGTACACAGCAAGTCGAACTCACAACTAACATACCTTTTTACACCCCTTTCACCCCAGGCCTCTAGGGGGAGCTCCACTGGCCACCTTTAGCCAGTTCCCCCTATAAATACGTGTCCTGGAGGGAGAAACAGGGGAGTGTGCAGTAGTCACTTTAGAACTGTGAACAGCTAGGAGAGCTGACCTGGTACTGGAGCCACACTTGGCCCATACCAGCACACCTGCAAGTGAGGGACCCTCGCAACTGGGGTCATAGGACAGGAGGCAAATACCTCACAGGGACAGAAGAGTTGTTCAACTCTCCCTAACAATCCGGTCACTGGGTCCGAGCTGCAGGAGCCACATCGCAGGCTGCAGAGAAACCAGCACCCCAACAAGGGAGTCTAGCTCCCCTGAACACCTGAAGCACCATCAGATGAGAGCCCAGGGAAGAGGAGTTATATTACCTAACCCCTTTTATAGTGCCCTCAGTGCAGCAAACTCAGGTGAATCACGTCTCACCAGAACGTGCAACCCGGTCCGGCAGGATTTCATATCCACCAGACCTCACTAGAACTGTGTATATAAGGAAGCCTACACCACTGCTTGCTGTGGAACCTCCAGGAGTGCCTACTTCATCGCCCGTTCTGAGTGTACCTGTTGCCACCTGTAAAGGTACCAAAAGACTATGTGTCCGTGCATCATTCCTGGATTAACCCACAGTAACTACTGAGCTGCCGTATTCCATCGAGTGCAGCTCCTGGCCCCAGGGACTCCTGCTTATCCTGTGGGGAGCATCCCATCTAGCTGCTGCACATCCCCCGGAGGCCCAAGTATCGCCGGTGCCATCACCGGACTCCCGCAGGTGGCGTCACGACAAACAAGAAACAATCCCATCCTTTCATCCCCTTTTGATCTGACCACCGGGACCCACAGCCTCAGGCGCGGAACAGTGACGAGGGAAGCAACGCCTGAGACCTGAGAACCTGGCAACGGTGAGTCATCTACACATCATATGAAGAGAGAAATCACTGGAGAAGGACATCATAGTAGAAAGAATAGAAGGAACAAGGTGAAGCAGGACCAGCAACCCAATAGCTTGATACAATCAAGAAAACTGTAGCAAAGACCCTGGTGGACCTATCTAGGCTTTGGAGAAGACTCTGGTGGACCTATCTAGGTTTGGAGAAGACCCTAGTGGACCTATGTAGGCTTGAAGAAGAGCCTTGTTATCCTATCTAGGCTTGACGAAGACCCTGGTGGAGCTATGTTGGCTTGGAAAAGATCCTGGTGGACCTATCTAGGCTGCACAAGATCGATCTTCCTACAGAGTGGTCATCTATCAAGTCACCATGGCTTGAGATCAAGCTGAAGGCCATTAAATAATAATAATCATAATAATAATAATAATTATTAAGCAATCACTAGAAGAGGTCAGAAGAACAGAAAGGACAAGATGAGAAAGAAAACCAGCAACCCAATAGCTTGATACAATCAAGAAAACTGTGGAGAAGACCTTGGGGGCCCTATCTAGGCTTGGAGAAAACCCTGCTGGACCTATCTAAGCTTGGAGAAGACCCTGGTGGACCCATCTAGGCTGCACAAGAATGATCTTCCGACAGAGCGTTCAACCATCAAGTCGCCATGGCTCCAGATCAAACTGAATTACAATAAATAAAGTAATGTATCTTATCAAAGAAATTTAGCTTTTTCTCTTACTGAATTTATATTTCCCTCTAATTTTAGGAATGAATCTGTAAATACTAGACAGAAGACCGATGCTATGGCACCGGGATGACAGTGACGTCACGAAGGAAGTGGGTTCTGTGGCGTTGAGGGAGGTGATGGTCTAACCCCACCCCGAACACTCTCGCTCTCCCTGTCTCCTCTCTCTCCCATCATGTGCCATTTCTCTCTCTTGTGTTGTCTTCCCCCTGTGCACTCGCCCCCCACTGTGCTGTCTTCTCCCCTCGTGTTCTCTCCATTGAGCAGTCTTCCACCTCTCCACTCTCCTCCCTGTGTGTCTATGTAAATAAATGTATTATTACGGTACTTAAAAACCTGTCTCTGTGTGTATTTTTAGTAATAAAGTGTTTCATTTCCTAGTAAAAAACGTGTAGGGCTTTGCCGTATTTTCTATTGCCAGCGCAGGTAAACCAAACAGCTACTAGCTGCCAACCCCCACTGCCTGGTGTTATCTTCATTGGCAATTAATTTTTATTTAAAAAAAATTGGCATGGGCTTTGATGTATGTTCTATTGTCAGCCAAGGCAACCCAGGCAGCTGGGGGCTGGATATCTCAGCATTGTAAAACCCAAGTGTTCTGGGACCCCCATTCTGAAAATTGCAGCCAGCAGCCACCCCAGAATTGGCGCCTTCATGAGAGATGCCAAAACTGGCGTCTATGTGTGTATATGTCTGTCTGTGTATATGTACGTATGTATATGTGTATATCTACATGTATGTGTGTATATCTACATGTATGTGTCTTCAAGTATGTGTATATATGTGTGTATGTATATTTGTATGTATGTATCTATGTATGTCTATGTGTATATGTATGTATGACTGTGTGTATGTTTGTGTATATGTATGTCTATGTATATATTTATGTGTACGTGTGTGCAGGTATGTGTGTATATGTACATCTATATGTTTGTGTATATATACACATATGCATACACATACTTACACACAGACATGCATATATACACACAGACGTGGGTGTGTGTATGTATTGTGTGTATATGCTGTAGCCTTTGCAGCGCTGGGGTCTTGAGGTTCTGGGTTCAATTCCCACCAAGGACACCAAGGACAACATCTGCAAGGCGTTTGTATGTTCTCCCCGTGTTTGCGTGGGTTTCCTCCGGGCACTCCGGTTTCCTCCCACATTGTAAAGACATACTGATAGGATGTTTAGATTGTGAGCTCCAAGAGAGACAGCATTACTGATGTATGTAAAGTGCTATGGAATCAATAGCGCTATATAAATGAATAAATATTATTATTATTATTATTATATGCAGATGCTCACACCCCCATTGCTATGCCGCTTCCGCCCACCGCTGTGTTTGGGAACCCGCCACTCACGTGACCTGGTGCATCACGCAGGTCCCATTCCTATCAGCTCAAGGATCTATGGTCCTTGTGATGAAGAACCTGTGTGACGCAGCAGCTCACGTGACTCGGCGGCTCATGTGACCTGGTGCGTCATGCAGGTCCTATTCCTATGAGTGCAAGGATCCATGTCCTTGTGCTGATGGGACCTGCGGGATGCACAGGGTCATGTGACCTGCCATTCATGTGATGCTGCCGCTCCCCACACACAGCAGCGGGCGGATGTGGTGAGCGCTGAAGCGGCACAATAGTGGGGCGACGGAGGAGTTGGAGGCGGCGGTGGAGGACCCGGGGGTAAGCATCTGTATGCAGCCATCATATTTAACCATCATTGGTGTGTGCCAATATGGTGGTCGTTCTTTTTTTCTGTTGCGCCAGTCACATGGACCAATCAGATTGCGGAGAAAAGGAGACATCTCGGCCATGCAATTTTATAAGTAGACTAAACACAGTGAATACAGGCTTTTCCTTTCCTATAGTTGGTGTTCAAGTACAACAAGTTCTATGGAGAGCTGTTAATGTTGTTTCAGGAGAACTTGCAGCAGAATATCTGTCTCCGCCTCTAGCTCCTCCCTCTCTGTATATCTCTGCCTATAGCTCATCCCGCTCTGTATACCTCCACCTCTCGCTCCTCCCCATCTGTAAATCTCCATTTCTCGCTCCTCCCCCTCAGTATATCTCTGCCTATAGCTCATCACATTCAATATACTTTCACAACGAAGACCGACAATAGGTCAAAGCAGGTAGATGTAATCGTAAAGCAAGCGAGGTCATATGATCAAGACACCTTTGAATAAATCAGAAACCGAATGGGGCTGATTGCTTAGGCTCAGCAATAGGAAAGGTCCTTTATGGAAACACAGAGCAGCAGAGAATGGTAGATTTGAAAGGGCCTCCTGGGTCATCTGGTCCAACCCTCTGCTCAAAGCAGGATTCCCTAAATCATCCCAGACAGATGACTGTCCAGTGTCTTCCATTGAAGGAGAACTCACCACCTCTCATGGCCGCCTGTTTCACTCGATCATCCTCACTGCCAAACAAGATTTTTCTAATATCTAATCTGTGTCTCCTCCCATTCAGTTTAATTCTATTTCTTCAAGTCTTTCCTAGTGCAAATGAGAATTAAGCTGATCCCTCTACAGTGTGACAGCCCTAGAATAAAGCTGATCCCTCTACAGTGTGACAGCCCTTGAGATAGGCGATAAGCTACTGGTAATGGGTACTGGCACAATTGGACATGTGCACAATAGGCAGAAAAGAAGGCCAATTGTGGACAATTTCAGCTGAAGGGGGAGTAAGAGGTTAATAAGGGCTGTGCCTAGTGTGGCTTCAGGAGTTTCCAGCACAAACAAGTTCCAGACTTGTAGGCTTTCCATCACAAGGCCCTCCTCTGAGGATCTGGAGAATCCTCCTTACCAAGTAAGTCTACACTAGGCTCAGGGAAAAAATGTTAACAGTAATAATCAAAAGGAGGCTCCACCTAAGTGCTGGGGTCCAGTATCTAAAGTTAGATACTAGGACGCATCTAGTAATTGTAGGTTTTGTGCCATGCATAAAGCCAGAGCTCTTCTTGTATTTCAGTACAGTTCTTACCGACTGCTTATAGGAAATCTGTCACCAAGCTTTTGCTATGTAATGTGAGAGCAGCATGACATTGGGGCTGAGACTCTGATTCCAGCGATGTGTCACTTACTAGCGATATGTCACTTACTGAGCTGCTTGCTGTCATTTTGATACAATCCCTGATTTTTCCGGAGTACTCTTAAGGGTAGAGACAGACTATGTGAGAGTGTCTCGCATGCATCTCATTTACCTGATTTACCTAGCCCGTCCGCTGGCTCTCTGGACAGGAGCGTGGAGCTGCCGAGAAACACAATCAGCTCCACACTCCTGTTCAGAGAGGCAGCGGCTGGGTGACTCATGCAAGATGCATGCAAGTGCATCTCTGCCCTAATGCTGAGCCTTATATAATCTCACTCACACCATTGAGCTTTCACTGTGGATAAGCAGAAAGCTGCTAATCAGTGATGTGAGGCGGGACTACACGGAGCAGTAGACTAGGAGGCACGAGACACCAAGTCCTCTAGTCATAATTAGAGATGAGCGAACTTAAGGAAGTTCAGGTTCAGACACACTTTTTAGGGAAGTCCAGTTTGGGGTTCACCACTGGACACTAGATCAGTACAAACCCTGAGATTTACAGTTCAGGTTCGCTCATCCCTAGTGATAATCTCCTGCTGATAAAACACGGTCTTGAAACAGCAACAGACAGAATAGTAAGTGTCATCGCTGGAATCAGGGTCTCTGTCCCTGCTTCTCTCAGATTACACAAACACCTGCGGGACAGACTCCCTTTAAGGTCAAAGGATGGTTGGTGGGCTTTACGGGCGTCAGAGTATTTGTGATGGTGCACACTATTTCTTCCTATTAAAAAAATATGCCCGCATCAGTAGGACCTCCAATACTGGAGTAGACCGGGGCGGTGCAGCGAGGCGTTCCAATTATGTCAACAACATTTTACATTGTGCGTCCATATGGTTTCCTGACAATTTGCAAGTGATCGAGTCACATTCTTCATATCATGTTGTTGCGCAAACAAGCAGGTGGGGAACATGTGTCAGCGACCGCGCCATTCACAGTACACGGAGCCAACATGACCCTCCGAGGTTACGAGAAGGGGAAGAAAATGAGGAGGTTTCCTATATGCTGCTCTCTTTTTTCTTCAATGCAAAGATTGTAAACTTGGCCACCATGCTGGTTCTGTATGCAAAAAAAACAAACCCTCACCATAAATGCAATGTGTGAAGCCAGCCTTAGGCTATGTTCACACGTTGTGTTTTTGCTGCATTTTTTATGTATTCTATGTAAATTAAAAGCCGCTTTTTTCAGCCCCAGCAAAAGTTATAAAATTTCAGCAATCTCCTGCACACTTTTGTTTGTTTTTTTTTCCTGACCGGGATGGAAAACTGCTGCGTTTTTTAAAGAAGCAGAAAGTCGACCCTATCAGCGTTTTTGCATTGTTTTTTCACTATTCAGCGCAATGAGCAATAGGCAAAAATATTGCACTTTTGTGGTAAGTAAAAGCAACTTTATTAAACATGTACTGCAGACAAATGAAAACAAAAACGCGGCAAAAAAGTAGCAAAATGGCAGCAATTATGCAACACAAAAGCAGCAAAAATGCTGCAAAATGAAGCATTAAACAAACACAAAACGCAGGAATAATGCACCAAAAAAAAAAATTAAAAAAATCTCCCAAGGAAGAAGCAAAAACACACACATGAAAATGCAGCAAAATACAACACATAAAAAAATCAGTAAAATGCACAAAAAACAGCAATAATGCACCAAAAAAAAGCAGCAAAAATGCAACAAAATGAAGCAAAAATGCAACAAAAAAGCATTAAAACTACACAAACAGCAGCAATAATACACGAAAACAAACAACAACAATGTACCAAAACAGCAGCAAAATCTCCCAAAAAAAGCAACAAAAATGCACAGCACAATTGTACCAAAAAAGCAGCAAACACAAAAAAAAAACAAAAAACAGTAAAATGCAGAAAAAAGTCAAAATTGTACCAAAAGCAGCAAAACTGCAAAAAAAAACGTAGCAAAAAAAGCAAAAATGCAACAAAGTGAAGCAATAAAAATAAATACACAAAAACAGCAATAATACACAAAAACAAACAGCAAAAATGTACAAAAAAAAGCAGCAAAATATCTCAATAAAGCAGGAAAACGCACACAAAAAAAGCAGCAAGAATGCACCAAAAAATGCATCACAATTGTACCAAAGAAGCAAACACACAAAAAACCATTAAAATGCACAAAAAACAGCAATAATGCACCAAAAATAGCAGCAAAATCTTGCAAAAAAAAACCAGCAAAAAAATTGCTCTTTGGAAACAGCTTTTTTTGCTGCCAAGAGAACAGATTTTGGCTCATAAAAACCATAAAAATACATTTCATCAATTATATTCAAATATGTTGTATTTTAATGCTCTCTCTATTTTCATTATAGGTTTATATTTTACACGATCCTCACTTTATTTTAGCCATTTTTTTTGTTCATTGTAAATTTTTATTGTATATTTTTCAGTTTTATGTTAATCTTTTTATTTTTACATGATTATAATAATGTATTAATATTAACAAAAATAAATTGCGATGTAATGTTAAAATTTAATGTAAAATAATGTATAAAGTGTCAGTGGCGAGACAGATAGATGAGGGGTAGGTGACCGGTCACGGGGCTCAGCTGTCGGCTGGCACAGCCCAATAGGATTTTAATGTTCCGTAATGGCTGGCAGTCTGGTGTTTCGGAATTGATAGCCTCATGTATGTATCTCATGTCAGCAATTATTGTACCAGATGTAAAAATGAGATTCCGTATTAATATTATATTAGTTAAAGTTGTAACATGTAAAGAGGAAGTGCTACGTGATATAAATTTGTAAAAAAAACTAAAATAAAGATTTTAACTCCGTGTTAATGCCGCTCCTGAATCCGGCGATGTTTTTCTTTTGTTCCTGCTCCTCTCTGTTCCGGAGATATGGTCCCTTTTTCTCTACCCATAAATCTAAGCTGTGTAGCCAAGTGGGTGGGGTCTTCGACTCTTTGTGGGAATGTCTTGATGACCACGCCCACTTGTAATAGTAAAAGGTTTATAGGGAAGAAGGGGCCATATTGACACGCCCACTCCAGGGTCGAGGAAGACTTGGGAACAGGGCAGTTACTCGTTGTTCTACTTCACCTCTCTTTGGTTCTTTTCATGGGAACAGAAGAAGGCCGAGACCTGGTCCTGTGACCCTGGCGGTATCACTTTAACAAACGGGAAGATGTTAGGGGAAGTCTGAGGGGATGAAAAGGGTATTTGTGACGCCACCTGCGGTGTGCGAACAGGTCGGCCGCCGCTGCTTCAGAACCTCTGGGGACGGTGACCGGCAGCTTGGATGGCATCTCTCCCCTCAGGTGGAGCGTAGTCCCCAGGGCAGAGGAGTGGTTTTCCCAGCTCGTACCTTGGCAGATGGTCACTCGGTTATCAGTCCCCTCTGTGTTACGGGCGACCTATGTGGCCAATGGACGCCGCAAATAAAAGTCTCTCACACCACAGCTGCAGTTCCGTTACTTTTACTCATGTGTTAAACATGGCCGCCGGGTACGCTCTCTGCCAGTGTCTGGTTCGTTCTTTGTGGCCCTTTGTCCTCTCTAGGCATCTCAGTCTCTGGTGGTGTGTTTCTCAAGGAGTAGTTCTCTTCTGAGGTGAGCGGGTCGTTGCTCTGCTCCCCATGCTCTCAATGCTCTCCGCAGCACTGAGCTCAAGTACCGACAACCTTGAGTGCTTATTTGTGTCCCAGGCACTGCTCTCTAGTTCGGCCGCCTTCCCCAAGATGTGTCGGGTGTTTGGCCACAGCTCCCTATAGAAGACAGGGGCCTCTGGCTTGACAGTTCGGGCATGAAGTATCCACACCATGTTCAGGACCTATCCCTGTGTCGTCCACCAACCCCTCGTCAGCCTCGTCAGATTCGGGCGTATGGGGAATCGAGGTCTCATCCGCACTCCTAGGGCTCTTCTCTCTCCGTCCGTGGGTGAGTGTGGTGGCATTGCTCCAACCCACGGAAGCCGGCACCACACCGCCTCTACGCTCCCGACTACCACTCCTCAACAGTTGATGTTAATCCTCCAATCTCCTTCTACTGTCTCCATTCTAACATTGCTCTGTCCCCCTTTTCTGGCCTGGGTCCTCCTTCAGGGCCCACCCACCGTCCCGGGGACATGTTACTGTGTGTGTGTTCTGGGCTCAACTGCACCATCCTGACTCCTGGAGAACAGAGGCACTACACTCCCTAACTGCGGGAATGCAGTACCTCTGGTGGCGGCTTACCCAGTGGGGCACTACATATACATGAAAAATCAACCTACACCTTGAGCCGTCTACCTAAAGACAATGGATATCTGCGATCATTTTTAAGAAACTGTTGAAACACAACAGGAAGGATGTACCCCGTCTCCTATGTAACTCCATCACTTTGCTTTGTATTCATTTTGATCCATCTCCTCCACTGTAGATGAAGGATTGATTCATCCAAATTCTTTTTGTTACATTTACTTTAAAATAAGGCAAAATTTAAATTAGTAGCTCCAAGCCATCATTGCACTTTTTGCCTCGGTTTCTTATCATAGACGATGCCCATTGTGTTTAAAGAAGAAGAATGAAAATTAATAAAAAAGAAGTCGCGCCATCTGTACATATGAATCCGCAGAGAGGATGAAACAGCTGACAGCGTGCCAGGAAAGGGTTAATGCAAGCTGTATCATCTTACAAATGAACGTTCTTCTCCATGCGCCGCGCAGCGCCAGCTGGTGTTTAATACCCCCCCTCCATCCTACCCAATTATATATCGGAATCGATCTGGTGCTGCACATTTGCAAGGATGACCACAACCGCTGCACATCACTGCAACTATGGGGGTTAGGAGTAAGGGAAAGGAATCATTTCAGTTACACAGGACTGCGGCTTTTACACAGGGGTGACATTACAAGGATAGTGTTACGTATTGACTGGCCTGCAGTCTAGAAGTGCTGCTGTGGTTTAAACTTAGCCTTTTTATTTCTCTGTCATTCAGTGTGCGGCTCCTCAGGTGGAGATAGCTGCAGGTATGTGTGATGGATATGACTTATGCTTGGGTAAGCTGAGGGGTGTGCCTGGGCTGGTTGCTCCACACCCCTCAGCCATAAATGGGTCAGCTCACATCCACCTGATGTTGCTGATTCAGTTCATTTCTGGACTGTGACCTGTTGGGAGGAGACGCTGATCTGAAGCTGCTGTTTCTTTCTCCATTGAAAGCTGCTGGGTTCCGTGGGTGGAGGTAGGGGCTTATGCCTAGAGCTTCTCAGGAGTTTTAGGGTCTTAGGCTGGCGGCTCGGAACTCCTCAACTTCAGAGGTACCTCCGAGTAAAGGACGAGTCAGGGACCCCAGTATCAGGGCCAGAGCAGGCTCCCCTGAAAAGCCCTACACCTAGCTCAGTCCTTCTTCTGGGTACCCTGACCCCCCCAGCGTGACAGATAGGGACTAGTGATGAGGGAGTGTTACCATGTTCGGATGCTCAGGACTTGTAACGAGCAGTCAGACACTCAGTAGGGAGCAACTCGTGTAACGAGTATAATGGAAGTCAATGAGAAACGCGAGAATGATTCCAGAAGAGTTCCCAAAAAAAATGCTCGAGTTTCCCAATGACTTCTGTTATACTCAGGTCCTTGAGTTGCGCCCATGTGAGTCCCGAGCATCTGAACATGGTAGTGCTCGCTCATCACTGATAGCAATTGTACTGGGAGTGTGGGACATTGTTATACTATGCACCCGATTCTCTTCAATGAACAGCACCCACATCAAAAATGTGATAACGCATTATAGGTGCAGAAATTCTTCAAAATCAAAGCCTCATCAAAACCTCATCATGGGAACTTAGACTAAAGTTCCTGCACATAGCAAAAAACGTCTGACAATTGAAGAACACCAATAGAATACAATGTGTCAATGGAAAACACCAACAGCAAATATAAATGGAAACATGAAAGAAGCTCAACTGATACATTGTAACAAGCAATCACTACAAGGAGAGGTACAGGTGCATCACAATGAATTAGATCATCATCAAAAGTTCATTTATTTCAGTAATTCAGTACATAAAGTGAAACACATATATTATCTAGAGTCATTACACACAGAGGGATCTATTTCAAGTGTTTTTTCTGTTAATGTTGATTATTATGGCTTACAGCCAATGAAAATCCAAAGGTCATTATCTCAAAAAAGTAAAGTAGGGAGGTTGAAGGGCCTGAGAGATAAAATATGACCTAAATAGGTATCAGAGGCTTCACCTTGTGTGGTTGTGAGAGTCACAACCACTATAAAGGCAGATCACGGCTGCTGCAGTGCCCAGAGTGGTGCATATAGAGGAGGGAGGATGAAGGGTTATAAACCGCACTGCTGTATTTCACCAGACTTCAAAGGGTGAATATAATGTAGATTTATTAGTCATTGTGTTTCAGGGCTCCCTGGCCTCTTCCTCAGGACAAATCAATATGATATTGCCATGTTTGAGGGAGCCCTAAAAGGCGTTGACTAACAAATAGATATTATATTCCTCCTTTAATGTCTCGTGGAATAAGGCAGCGCAGTGTTTAAGCCATCATCCTCCCTACTCTATATGCACCACGCTGGGGACTGCAGCAGCCATGATCTGCTTTTATAGTGGTTGTGACTCTCACAACCACACAAGGTGAAGCCTCTGATACCTATTTAGGTCATATTTTATCACTCAGACCCTTCATCCTCCTTACTTTAATGTTCTGAGATAATGACCTTTGGGTTTTCATTAATCATCAACATTAACAGAAACACTTGAAATAGATCCCTCTGTAATGACTCTATATAATATATGTTTCACTTTATGTATTGAATTACTGAAATAAAGTAACTTTATGACAATATTCTGAGAGTTTCTGATCCAAAAACAGCAAAAAGACTCACTGCGAACAAAGCCTATGGGTATGTGCACACAGAGTGGGTATGGAAGGTATTCAGACCCCTTTATATTTTTCTCTCTTTGTTTTATTGCAGCCATTTGGTAAATTCAAAAAAGTAAAATGTTCTTCTCAAAAAAAAAAAAAAAAAAAAGAAATTTTTGCAAATTTATTAAAAAAAGAAAAGAAAACCTGAAATCTCACATGGTCATAAGTATTCAGCCCCTTTGCTCAGTATTGATGATAAGTATTCAGCCCCTTTGCTCAGTGTTGATGATAAGTATTCAGCCCCTTTGCTCAGTATTGATGATAAGTATTCAGCCCCTTTGCTCAGTATTGATGATAAGTATTCAGCCCCTTTGCTCAGTATTGATGATAAGTATTCAGCCCCTTTGCTCAGTATTGAGTATTTGCACCTTTTGAGCTCGTACAGCCATGAGTCTTCTTGGGAATGATGCAGTTTTTCCCCTGTATTTGGGGATCCTCTCATTCTTCCTTGCAGATCCTCTCTAGTTCCATCAGGTTGGATGGTGAACGTTGGTGGAGCCATTTTCAGGTCTCTCCAGAGATGCTCCATTGGGTTTAGGTCAGGGCTCTGGCTGGGCCGGTCAGGAATGGTCACAGAGTTGTGGTGAAGCCGCTCCTTTGTTATTTTAGCTGTGGCTTAGGGTCATTGTCTTGTTGGAAGGTGAAGCTTCAGCCAAGTCTGAGGTCCAGAGCTCTGGAAGAGGTTTTATCCAGGATATCTAAGTACATGAACGCATTCATGTTTCCTTCAATTGCAACCAGTCGTTCTGTCCCTGCAGCTGAAAAACACCCCCATAGCATGATGCTGCCACCACTATGTTTCACTGTTGGGATTGTATTGGGCAGGTGATGAGCAGTGCCTGGTTTTCTCTACAATACTTAGAATTATCACCAAAAAGTCATATCTTCATCTCATCAGACTGGAGTCCGGGAGTCCTTCATGTGTTTTTTTGCAAACTCTATACGGCTTTCATACTGCAAGTCTTGCACTGAGGGGAGGCTTCCGTCAGGCCACTCTGCCATAAAGGCCCGACTGGTGGAGGCTACAGTGATAGTTGACTTTGTGGAACTTACTCCCATCTCCCTACTGTATCTCTGGAGCTCAGCCTCAGTGATCTTGGGTTCTTCTTTACCTCTATTACCATGGCTCTTCTCCCACGATTGCTCTGTTTGGCTGGACGGCCAGGTCTAGGAAGACTTCTGGTGGTCCCAAATGTCTTCCATTTAAGGATTATGGGGCCGCTGTTCTCTTAGCAACCTTGAGTATTGCAGAAATTCTTTTGTATCCTTGGCCAGATCTGTGCCTTGCCACAATTCTGTCTCTGAGCTCCTTGGGCAGTTCCTTTGACCTCATGATTCTCACTTGGTCTGACATGCACTGTGAGCTGTGAGGTCTTATATAGACAGGTGTGTGCCTTTCCAAACCAAGTCCTATCAGTTTAAACAAACACAGCTGGACTCCAATGAAGGAGTAGAACCATCTCAAGGATGAACACAAGGAAATGGACAGCATGTGACTTAAATAGGAGTGTCTGAGCTTAGGCTCTGAATACTTATGACCATGTGATATTTAAGGGAAGGGGGGGGTGGGGTTAATAAAAAAAAGAAAAAAAAACAGAAATTTTTGCTAATTTGACAACATGGGGTGCAGAGTGTACATTAATGAAAAAAAACATGATTTTTTTTTTAATTTAATGGCTTCAACGAAACAAAGAGTGAAAAATGTAAAGGGGTCTGGATACTTTCCTACACACTGTATGCCAAAAAAAGATTCTGACAGCGGAGCCACCACAATATTGATGGCAAAACCTCTGCCAGGATCAGCTTTATGGGAAAAATAAACAGCCAGTTTCTGCTCCGAAAAATCAGCAAAAAACCTCGATGTGCACATAACCACTGACTGATTGGAAACTCAAGGTTTATAAGGAGATATGGAGATTTTGAGCCCCGTTTCTGCTTCAAAAACTCCAGCCTGAGGGTCTGTTCATATGGACTGACCCTCGGCACTATGTGACCACCGATCGCTAAACCTTTACTAATTTGTGGTTGTTTAATAAATGGTTTTCACAGGCAAAAAAAGTAAATTAAGGATAAAGAGCTATTCGTAAAATATCGCTCTGCGCAATTAGGCTGCCATAGAGTTTTAATAGATCAATGCCAAGAAGGATGATGTTGTCACCCGATGAATGAACATTTTGCTCAATCTTTGGATGATCACCAGCCTCTTTACAGCAAGATAATGGAGAAACAAATGCTTAGGCTGGAAACACACTGTCCGAGTGACATACGAGTTACTCGCACGAGTCTCGGATCATTCACCCGGGATGGCCTCCCCCTCTCTGGATGGGAGCAGTGGAGCTACATAGAAAAACATACCACTGACAGTATCCCGTGCAAAGAGGCAGGGGTCGTGCCGGGTGAATGATCCGAGACTCGTGCGAGTAACTCGCGTGTCACTTGGACAGTGTGTTTACTTTACAACCATATTGCATTTCAGGTGCGGACGAGATTGGGTGATCTGTGCGCAGGCATCGCAGCATGTTGAGACTGAATTGTCGTCCACGTTTACTGGATGAGAAAAAAAAAAATGTCCGACACTCAGAAATGTGCTCTCAGACATTGAATAACATTGGTCTAACTACAATGCAATTTTTACTCGCATTGCAGTCATCTGAGTTTCACGCGAGTGTGTCCGGACCCTTAGGCTGGCTTCACACTGTGATCAGGTCCGATCCGGGGCTGTCCGGTGTAAACCAGACAGCCCAGGACCCGATTTTCACCCCATGCAGTCCTATGGGGCCGGATGGAGCCAGATGGCAACTCTGTGCCATCCAGTTTCCATGTGTCCGGGAGAATCCGGGAGGAATCAGTTTTTTCTCCCGGATACAAAATCGGAGCATGCAGTATTTGTGTCCGGAGAAAAAAAAAAAAAAAAAAAATCTCCCCAAATCGGATACAGATTATAATCAGCTCCTCCCCGCTCTCCTCTGTGCTGGTGGGGCTGCAGGGCGGCTGTCATGACGCGTATCACGTCATTTCCGGCATCGGGTGACGTGTGTACACCCGTGCCGCTCTGTTATGCCTCCAGCACGCATGCGCAGTGCGGTGCTTGAAGCTAACAGAGCGGCACGGGTGTACACACGTCACCCGATGCCGGAAATGACGTGATACGCGTCATGACAGCCGCCCCGCAGCCCCACCAGCACAGGAGGAGAGTGGGGAGGCGCTGATTAGAATCTGTATTCAAGATCACGCCTATTAAGGTGTGATATTATGAGGCAGAGAGCCCGCCTGGGTGACTAACGCATATAGCCACCGCTCATTAACATGCCTAATGAGTAAGTTCAATAACCTTCATGCATTTCTGAGCAAAAAGGAGTGTGGGGATAGTGTTAATATGCTGCAGGGACATGTTTTAATAGCTAAGGAGGCGTTTTGAGGGGGTGACAGGATCCCTTTAAATAGCTTTTTATTTCAGTGAATTTGACCTGTTAATGCTGCAAATTCAACAAATGAGCATTCTCAGTTCTTTCAAACATGTCAAATGCCGAATACGGTAATCTGGAACAGGGCATTTAGAGGTTTTTTTTGTCATTTTGAAGATTATACTGTTATCATTGGGAGGTTTCTTCAATAAAATTTGATGTATACTCTAACGGGTGATGACTTTTATTGCACTGACTGTCATTTGCACCGACCATTTAGGAAAATCAGAAAAAAAAGAACATTTGCATAATAATTTGGAACACAGTGTATGGTCAGGATCAGGAGTGTAACTACAATAGGTGCAGGGTCTGCAATAGCACCCGGGCCCTGGAGCCCAAGGGGCCCCAAAAGACCAATGCTATTAAAGGTTTGCAATAATTGGGGGCCCCGCTGGAGCTTTTACATTGGGGCCCATGAGCTTCAAGTTAAGCCACCGCTCAGGATACCTAAACACATGACGTCTATGCATGGGCGTACCCAGGATCAAAACTAGGGGGGGCAAGCCATGGTCGTTCAGGTTGTAAAATTGGACACCGGGGCCTATCAGACTCGTTATGCCACTGGGGAGCCCTATGGGGGCTGTATATGAGATGGGAGCCCTATGGGGGGCTCATAGTGTAATATAAATGCAAAAAAACTTTATTCTTAATATTATGTCACAATACCGGGATCTGAGGATCTTCTATTTCGAGGTCAGGGGCTCTCTGATGCAATGTTGCTGTCTGCCTCGCTGTCGTCCTCTTTTGACACTGCAGTGTGGTGGACAAGAGAGCATTAACTGGTTAATAACAAGAAGTATGGAGTGTGTACTAACAGCCATAAATCCTCCCCATATCAGTAGGATTACTATATGGATGTCAGTATTAGGGTACGGACACACTGGCGTGAAACTCTGATGAGTGCAACATGTGATTTTCTCGCATTGCAATCAATCTCTGATAGCTGATTGGCGAGTTTCAGACGCTTTTTTCTCATCCAGATTCAGGATGAGAAAAAAGTTGCAACATGCTGCCAAAGATATGATTCACATGCTGGTACACTGTGCACAGCACAGAGCTGGGGACATGGTGGTACACTGTGCACAGTACGGAGCTGGGGACATGGTGGTACACTGTGCACAGCACAGAGCTGGGGACATGGTGGTACACTGTGCACAGTACGGAGCTGGGACATGGTGGTACACTGTGCACAGCACAGAGCTGGGGACATGGTGGTACACTGTGCACAGTACGGAGCTGGGGACATGGTGGTACACTGTGCACAGCACAGAGCTGGGGACATGATGATACACTGTGCAAAGCACAGAGCTGGGGACATGGTGGTACACTGTGCACAGCACAGAGCTGGAGACATGGTGGTACACTGTGCAGAGCACAGAGCTGGAGACATGGTGGTACACTGTGCACAGCACAGAGCTGGGGACATGGTGGTACACTGTGCACAGCACGGAGCTGGGGACATGGTGGTACACTGTGCACAGCACGGAGCTGGGGACATGGTGGTACACTGTGCACAGCACGGAGCTGGGGACATGGTGGTACACTGTGCACAGCACGGAGCTGGGACATGGTGGTACACTGTGCACAGCACGGAGCTGGGGATATGGTGGTACACTGTGCACAGCACGGAGCTGGGGACATGGTGGTACACTGTCTGTGCACAGCACAGAGCTGAGGACGTCCCAGAAGAGGCACACTAACCACAGACAAGCGGCGGGAAAACATTGAGCCCGCGCAGGAGAACTACAACTCGTCTTCTCCTCTGTCCCCCTGTTCCTGTCCTTCTGCCCCCTGGCCTCTTCTCCTCTGCCCCCCTGGCCTCTTCTCCTCTGTCCTCCTGTTCCTGTCCTTCTGCCCCCCTGGCCTCTTCTCCTCTGTCCTCCTGTTCCTGTCCTTCTGCCCACCTGGCCTCTTCTCCTCTGCCCCCCCTGGCCTCTTCTCTGTCCTGCTGTTTCTGTCCTTTTGCCCCCCTGGCCTCTTCTTCTCTGCCCCCCTGGCCTCTTTTCCTCTGTCCTGCTGTTCCTGTCCTTCTGCCCCCCTGGCCTGTTCTCCTCTGCCCCCCTGGCCTCTTTTCCTCTGCCCCCCTGGCCTCTTTTCCTCTGTCCTGCTGTTCCTGTCCTTCTGCCCCCCTGGCCTGTTCTCCTCTGCCCCCCTGGCCTCTTTTCCTCTGCCCCCCTGGCCTCTTCTCCTCCTGTTCCTGTCCTTCTGCCCCCCTGGCCTCTTCTCCTCTGCCCCCCTGGCCTCTTCTCCTCTGCCCCCCTGGTCTCTTCTCCTCTGTCCTCCTGTTCCTGTCCTCCTGCCCCCCTGGCCTCTTCTCCTCTACCCCCTATTCCTGTCCTTCTGCCCCCCTGGCCTCTTCTCCTCTGTTCTCCTGTTCCTGTCCTTCTGCCCCCTGGCCTCTTCTCCTCTGCCCCCTGGCCTCTTCTCCTCTGTCCTCCTGTTCCTGTCCTTCTGCCCCCTGGCCTCTTCTCCTCTGCCCCCTGGCCTCTTCTCCTCTGCCCCCCTGGCCTCTTCTCCTCTGCCCCCTGTTCCCGTCCTTCTGCCACCCTGGCCTCTTCTTCTCTGCCCCCTGGCCTCTTCTCCTCTGCCCCCCTGGCCTCTTTTCCTCTGTCCTGCTGTTCCAGTCCTTCTGCCCCCCTGGCCTCTTCTCCTCTGCCCCCCTGGCCTCTTCTCCTCTGTCCTGCTGTTCCAGTCCTTCTGCCCCCCTGTCCTCTTCTCCTCGGGACCCCTGGCCTCTTCTCCTCTGCCCCCCTGGCCTCTTCTCCTCTGTCCTGCTGTTCCAGTCATTCTGCCCCCCTGTCCTCTTCTCCTCGGGACCCCTGGCCTCTTCTCCTCTGCCCCCCTGGCCTCTTCTCCTCTGTCCAGCTGTTCCAGTCATTCTGCCCCCCTGTCCTCTTCTCCTCGGGACCCCTGGCCTCTTCTCCTCTGCCCCCCTGGCCTCTTCTCCTCGGGACCCTGGCCTCTTCTCCTCTGCCCCCCTGGCCTCTTCTCCTCTGCCCCCCTGGCCTCTTCTCCTCTGTCCTGCTGTTCCAGTCATTCTGCCCCCCTGTCCTCTTCTCCTCGGGACCCCTGGCCTCTTCTCCTCTGCCCCCCTGGCCTCTTCTCCTCGGGACCCCTGGCCTCTTCTCCTCTGCCCCCCTGGCCTCTTCTCCTCGGGACCCCTGGCCTCTTCTCCTCTGTCCTGCTGTTCCAGTCATTCTGCCCCCCTGTCCTCTTCACCTCGGGACCCTGCTCCTCTGTCCCTTATCCCCTGCACAGTTTCCTTCACCTGGTGATGGCTCAGGCCAGGCTCCCTCTGAGCAGTGAGCTCCACCGCCAGCCGCATCAGGTCCATCCTTCAGGGCCGGCTCAGCCTCCATTCTCCGGATCCATGGGGGGCCCCGGGGCCGGCAGGGTGGAGGAGCCGCTAGCACCGCAGCCGCCTCCACCTTACCACTGCAGGAATTGTCTTGGACTCAGAGCCATCGCGCGACAGGAAGCAGCAGCGCTCCCAGCGGCTTCCTGTCAGCGGGATCGCTCTCAGCGCCGGGGACCGGGGGAGGGGCAGTGGCACAGTACATGTGGGCGCTGGGCAGCCGGCAATGCAAATTCCAGCGGCGACACCATCCCTCCCACTACAGTAGGTGTGCGCGGCGCGCGCACAGTGCTGCGCTCACCCTTTCCTCATGAGGGGGGCAGCCTCTTGGGGGGGGCAGCTGCCCCCCCCTGCCCCACGCTGGGTACGCCCATGCGTCTATGGAAACCTAAAGCTATAAAAAGTCGCTCAAAAGACTGAACGTGTGAACAGCGAGATGTTTTTACATAGAAATCTTCAGTCATTTGAACATTTTCTCAGCGCTTTTTCAAGAGCTTTTCGGAGTGAATCTGCCAGAAAAGCCAATGTTGTGTGAACATGTTCTAATTAGGACTTGGGCTGTCTAAACACATGGACCCGTTGCCTGCTGGAGTTGTGTCTGGTTGATGTCAGCCTCTTCTAACACCTTCATATAAACCCGTCGTATCCGATATGGAGATATGGACACAAACAATGGCGGGTACTGTCGCCCTGACAACTAGATATGGCTCATTTACAAGTACCCAGCTGTAAAGTGCAGCCTGATGTAGCAGAGCTGAATTTGTTGTTCAGCGGTTTCTTCCCTACGCGGCAACGTACATTACATTTTTCTCAAATCCTATGGCGTCACTGAGGACTCATCATGAGAAATGCAGCAGAGCCGAGGCTGTCATTCAGCACATGACTAGTGGCGAAACTTGGGGCTCATGGGCCCCAGATCAAAACCTCCAACAGGGGCCCCAACTATTGCAAGTCTTTAATGGTATTGATCTTTTCATATTAGGCCAAAGGGACTTTTGGGGCCCCCCCGGGTGCGATTTCAACCCCTGCACCTGTTGCGCCCCTACATATGACCATATATATAATTAGTCAAGTCGACTCTTTTGATTTAGTTATTTTGACAGTTAATGTCCCAACAATAGTCATACAGACATGACAATAGATAACATTGTCAAGGGTCACAAAACCTCAGACCGCCACCACTGTACAAAATGAGGAAGATACAGCAATGGAGTAGTTGCCCATGGCAACCAATTAAGTTGAGGCCTATGAGAAAGATGGGAAGTGGAATATGACAGGTAACCGAGGGCGACTGCTCCACTTTCCTTTGTCCCACTAATTATAGCATCTGTCTCGGTACAGCAGACATAATGGGGCAGATTTATCACAACTGTCTACAAGAAAAAGGCCCACAGCAACCAATCACAGCGCAGCCTTCATATTAACAGAGGTGTTTAAAAAATGAAAGCTGAGCTGTGATTGGTTGCTAGGGGCAATAAAGACAGAATTAATGGTTATCATTAAGTTTATAGCTTGAATAAAAGCAAGTTTAACGGGACATTTATGAGTTCACTAGACGGGGCCCGACTCTACCGCATCGAATGATTATAGAATATGTGCGATTATATATTAGTCTAACTACTCCCGCTACTAATCGCAGCATCAACAAGGAGGACAGGGGGAGCCACTGTGGCACGCGGGGTAGCCATGGCTTAGCAGGCATTGCTTCTGCTTGCTATCCACCTATGCATTCACTCTCTCCCCATGTGCGCTCCGTCTTCCCTTGTGCTGTCCTTCCCCCTGTGCGCGCTCTTCCCTTGTGCTGTCCCTCCCCCTGTGCGCTCTCTCTTCCCTTGTGCTGTCCCTCCCCCTGTGTGCGCTCTCTTCCCTTGTGCTGTCCCTCCCCCTGCGCGCGCTCTTCCCTTGTGCTGTCCCTCCCCCTGTGCGCGCTCTCTTCCCTTGTGCTGTCCCTCCCCCTGTGCGCGCGCTCTTCCCTTGTGCTGTCCCTCCCCCTGTGCGCGCGCTCTTCCCTTGTGCTGTCCCTCCCCCTGTGCGCGCTCTCTTCCCTTGTGCTGTCCCTCCCCCTGTGCGCGCTCTCTTCCCTTCTGCTGACCCTCCCCCTGTGCGCGCTCTCTTCCCTTCTGCTGACCCTCCCCCTGTGCGCGCGCTCTTCCCTTGTGCTGTCCCTCCCCCTGTGCGCGCGCTCTTCCCTTTTGCTGTCCCTCCCCCTGTGCGCGCGCTCTTCCCTTGTGCTGTCCCTCCCCCTGTGCGCGCGCTCTTCCCTTGTGCTGTCCCTCCCCCTGTGCGGCGCGCTCTTCCCTTGTGCTGTCCCTCCCCCTGTGCGCGCGCTCTTCCCTTCTGCTGACCCTCCCCCTGTGCGCGCTCTCTTCCCTTGTGCTGACCCTCCCCCTGTGCGCGCGCTCTTCCCTTGTGCTGTCCCTCCCCCTGTGCGCGCTCTCTTCCCTTGTGCTGTCCCTCCCCCTGTGCGCGCGCTCTTCCCTTGTGCTGTCCCTCCCCCTGTGCGCGCTCTCTTCCCTTGTGCTGTCTTCCCTTCCCCTGCACACTCTGTCCCTCTGATGTGCGCTGTCTTAGTCACCCCTGTGCGATGTGTCTTTCTCCCTGCGCTGTGGCCAGTGTCCCGGACAGCACGTGCCCCAACCCCCCCCCCCCCCCCATCATCACAAATATCCTTTAGGTGGCGCTGTTTTCTTTGATCAACAAAACATATGGGCTTCTTCACATTCCAGTTTAGCTGTAATTTACACAATGTCCTATAGGTGGCGCTGTCTTTGGGACAAACTTACAGACAGATACTGGATAGGGCTTTTATATAGTAGATGGCAAGGGGTTACAATATATTTTAGGTGCCGACTTTGAATTCACATTGCAGCGGTAATTCGACTGCTGATATTAAGAGAAACTGAAAAGCTTCCAGGGTCCGGATATTTCAAGCATGGACCAGTTCACACAGGAAGTGGTGAAACAAGGAATGTGTCTAGATATGAAGTCACCAGAGAGATATCCCACTGTACAGAACGCTGAAGAAACTGAGTATTGTCAGGGATCCATGATACACATAGCAGAGTTGGCTTTGTTAGGAGAAGCTGCCATCAATATGAAGCAGAGCCGAGATTGTCATTGATGGACTTAGATTTGATGAGGGCTATGGTAAAGAAAGAAGGAAGAAGAAGAAGAAGAAGAAAACGACTGTACTCCAAATACAGATGTAGCAGAGCTGAACCTGTCATGTATGGTGTATGTGGTGATAAAAGAGAATGGAGGTTATTATAGGTGGTAAATATACAGAAGCAGCACAGATGAGCCTGTCATGTAGGCCGATGAAGCAGAGCTAAGCTCTGTATATAGTACATGGCTATATGCAGGGATGAGTTTGTCAATATGTAGATAAAGTAGAACAGATATGAATGTATATGACCTGGGTTTGTAACATATGCAGATATGTGGCACCCCTGCGGGGGATTGCCACAGAATCCACCGATGCAAGGAGGGAATTACACCTTGGTTCACACAGAACACACCACCTTCCACCCCAGACCTGAAGGGGGAGCTCGACTGGCTGCCTTAAGCCAGTTCCCCTTTAAAACATTCAGGCCTGAGGGGAGGAGTTAGTCAGACCCTGTAGTCAGTCTGAGGAGAGAGTCTGAGGAGAGAGTCTGAGGAGAGAGTGAGTCTGAGGAGAGAGTGAGTCTGAGGAGAGAGTGAGTCTGAGGAGAGAGTGAGTCTGAGGAGAGAGTGAGTCTGAGGAGAGAGTGAGTCTGAGGAGAGAGTGAGTCTGAGGAGAGAGGAGCTGGTCGCTGGGAGAGATCTAGGCCCAGGACCAGGGACCACTGACCGCTGTGTTGCACCCTAGGGAAAGGGTCGGAGGCAAGTCGAGAAAGCAGGGAACTAAGAAAAGGAATCGGCTACTACAGCCCTTTAGTACACCCAGACACCCGGAGTCTGAAGCTACCAGCATTTAGTGCCACAACAAAAGCCCGGAAGACTCAGGAGGAGTTCAGCCCTGAGGAGAACAAAGTGAGAGATGCTAAACTGGACCAGGGGCCATAGGAGGAACAGGGACCCCGCAGAAGGATCTCATTGCCAGTTTAGAGCAAAGCCCCGAGAGGGAGAAGAAGCGGTGGGTTCAGGCTCAGGCAGGACTTACCCCAAACCACAGAGCACAGACACAGAGGAGGCCTCATAACTTTCTAAGGTGGAAGTCCCAAGTTGCACCGGGGACCTGGTTATTACTCTGGACTGTACCTGTTACCCTGTCACCAGTAAAAGGTACCGAAACAACAATCCCTGTGTGCCTGTCTAACCGCCACAATTCACCGCCTTGTCTGCAAAGACGTAACTACTACTCCCCTCATCCATCCCCGCTGCCCTGAGGTAAAGCTCCACCTGTGGGAAGCTGTACCACACTCTGCTGCACCCACCATCACCTCAGCGGCCGGCTGCAGCACTGGTATACCCGTTACCAGGTACCATAGCTGGCGTCACGTTAACAGTCCCCTAAACCCCCCCATCATTCCCCGCCATTGAGGGTCCAGGGCACGTGACCGGGGACCAACCAGCCGTGATCCCCCATCAGAACCGCCATCAGCCCCGGTACCTGAGTACCTCATACCCTGTCGATCGCCTCAGATACAGCAGAGCCTAACTGTATATACATGGGCCATTTGCAGAGAAGATCTTTGACATATTGTCAAAATTCAGGTACAGCAGAGGCGAGTGTCATTTGAACAGCGCAACACAAAACAGCTCGTCATATCTGTATAGTAGAACCAATATATATTATTATTATATTTATTCATTTATATAGCGCTATTAATTCCATAGCACTTTACATACATGAGTAATGCTGTCTCTCTTGGAGCTCACAATCTAAACATCCTATCAGTATGTCTTTACAATGGGGGTAGGAAACCAGAGTGCCGGAGGAAACCCACGCAAACACGGGGAGAACATACAAACTCCTTGCAGATGTTGTCCTTAGTGTCCTTGGTGGGAATTGAACCCAGGACGTCAGGACCCCAGTGCTGCAAAGGCTACAGTGCTAACCACTTGAGCCACCGTGCTGCCCATATATATGTATATGACAAACTCATCTCTGCTTAACCTGCATAAAGCCTATGTAAGTATAAGATATCCATACACAGGTTTTATGCAGGGACAGCAGAGAGCAGAGGTCATATATGCAGATCAGGATGAGCTGGTTTCAGGTGCACTAATTACACACTTGTCATCTGTGGTCTCCTTGCAGATAGAACAGGGCTGAGCTGGTCATATGTTATCATTATGTAGAAGCAGACTGACCTAGTCATTTGTAGTCTATGTACAAATGAAGCAGTGCCGAGATCATTGTATATGGTCACTATGCAGGTACAGCAGAGCTCATCTTGTCCTATGTGGTGTAAGGGCAGGTAAAACAGCAATGCTTGTTAGATGTGCTCAAAAATGCAGGAGAAGCAAAGAGGAATTTGTCATTTATTCAAATAAAGCAGATCTAATACTATGGTAGTGTTATGTACTATATACACGAGCAACAGACATGAGCTTGAGTCGTCATGTACATAGGTAAGCAGTTTCTAGCGCCCATTTCTATGTAGTATACTCAGGAGCAGCAGTGATGTGTTTGTCATATATACATAGGTGTACTCCTATATACACATATACAGTGTTGGCCAAAAGTATTGACACCCCTGCAATTCTGTCAGATAATCCTCAGTTTCTTCCTGAAAGTGATTGCAATCACAAATTCTTTGGTATTATTATCTTCATTTAATTTGTCTTCAATGAAAAAAACACAAAAAGAATTGTCCTAAAGCCAAATTGGATCTAATTCCACACCAAACATAAAAAAGGGGGTGGACAAAAGTATTGGCACTGTTAGAAAAATCATGTGATGCTTCTCTAATTTGTGTAATTAACAGCACCTGTAACTTACCTGTGGCACCTAACAGGTGTTGACAATAACTAAATCACACTTGCAGCCAGTTGACATGGATTAAAGTTGACTCAACCTCTGTCCTGTGTCCTTGTGTGTACCACATTGAGCATGGAGAAAAGAAAGAAGACCAAAGAACTGTCTGAGGACTTGAGAAACCAAATTGTGAGGAAGCATGAGCAATCTCAAGGCTACAAGTCCATCTCCAAAGACCTGAATGTTCCTGTGTCTACCGTGCGCAGTGTCATCAAGAAGTTTAAAGCCCATGGCACTGTGGCTAACCTCCCTAGATGTGGACGGAAAAGAAAAATTGACAAGAGATTGCAACGCAAGATTGTGCGGATGGTGGATAAAGAACCTCGACTAACATCCAAACAAGTTCAAGCTGCCCTGCAGTCCGAGGGTACAACAGTGTCAACCCGTACTATCCGTCAGCGTCTGAATAAAACGGACTGTATGGTAGGAGACCCAGGAAGACCCCACTTCTTACCCGAGACATAAAAAGCCAGGCTGGAGTTTGCCAAAACTTACCTGAGAAAGCCTAAAACGTTTTGGAAGAATGTTCTCTCTTTTTGGGCAAAGGCATCAACATAGAGTTTACAGGAGAAAAAAAGAGGGATTCAAAGAACAGAACACGGTGCCTACAGTCAAACATGGCGGAGGTTCCCTGATGTTTTGGGGTTACTTTGCTGCCTCTGGCACTGGACTGCTTGACCGTGTGCATGGCATTATGAAGTCTGAAGACTACCAACAAATTTTGCAGTATAATTGTAGGGTCCAGTGTGAGAAAGCTGGGTCTCCCTCAGAGGTCATGGGTCTTCCAGCAGGACAATGACCCAAAACACACTTCAAAAAGCACTAGAAAATGGTTTGAGAGAAAGCACTGGAGACTTCTAAAGGTGGCCAGCAATGAGTCCAGACCTGAATCCCATAGAACACCTGTGGAGAGATCTAAAAATGGCAGTTTGGAGAAGGCACCCTTCAGATATCAGGGACCTGGAGCAGTTTGCCAAAGAAGAATGGTCTAAAATTCCAGCAGAGCATTGTAAGAAACTCATTGACGGTTACCGGAAGCGGTTGATCGCAGTTATTTTGGCTAAAGGTTGTGCAACCAAGTATTAGGCTGAGGGTGCCAATACTTTCGTTCGGCCCATTTTTGGAGTTGTGTGAAATAATCAATGTTTTGCTTTTTGCTTCATTCTGTTTTGTGTTTTTTCATTGAAGACAAATTAAATGAAGATAATAATACCAAAGAATTTGTGATTGCAATCATTTTCAGGAAGACACTGAGTATCATCTGACAGAATTGCAGGGGTGTCAATACCTTTGGCCAACACTGTACATACAGACACACTGTCCTGCTCACAATCATTGGCATCCATGAAGTTTAAGTAAATAAGGTGGAATATCTCCTGAAAAAAAATGCCGACACATGCCGGAGGCACGGACATACGGGGACACATGTTCCCCTATGGGCAAATTCACACTTCCGTGTTTCCGCAGGGACCGTGTCTCCGTGTGGAGCACATGCGTGTCCGTGTGCTCCACACGGTGACAAGTCCGTTTTTTTGCGGACACACGGACCGCTTTCGCCGTGAAACGCCCATGCACATGAATGTCACCCGTGTGACATTCATGTGCACGGACCACGGACGAAAGTGACAACCCTAAAAATAAATAATTTCATACTCCCCTCGCTCCAGCGCTGACAATTTCTCTCACTTCCGATGCCGCTCATCAGGCTCATGAATATCATGAATATTCACTTCACTGAGCCCAAGAGCGGACCGGAAGTGAGAAGAAATGTCAGCGCTGAAGCGAGGCGAGTATGCGGTGACAGGCTGTCCGCATGCTATCCGTGGATGCACGGATAGCACACTGACAGCACCCATTGTGTCACAAGGCCGTGACACCTGAGTCTATGCCCCGCCCCCAAACGGCCTTGTTCCACACATCTGTGGTGACACAGATGTGTGAACCCGGCCTAAAGGGAATCTGTCAGCAGGTTTTTGCCACCTATTCTGAGAGTTGCATAACGTACGGCCAGAGATCCTGATTCCAGCAATGCATCACTTACTGGGCTGCTCAGTGTAGTGTTGATAAAATCACTGTTTAATCAGCTGGAGATTATCATTAGTGGACTATTTGGCCAGCTGCAGGTAGTCCAGTATATTCATGAACTGCAGCAAAGAAAACAGTAATTTTATCAAAGTGACAGCAAGCAGCTCAGTAAGTAACACATCGTTTGAATCAGGGTCTCCATCTCTACATTATGCTGCTCTAAGATGGGACTTCAAAAACTTGGTGACAGGTACCCTTTAACCCCTTCCCGACCTATGACGTTGTACAACGTCATGGGCCGGTAAGGGGTGTTTGATGTGAGCTCCAGCGAGGAGCTCACATCAAACAGCCGACATTTCAGCTGATGTGATTAGCTGATATGTCAGGCTAACAGCTCCGATCGGATCCGATCGGTGCTGTTAACCCCTTGGATCTCGCTGTCAACCACTGATAGCTGGATCCAAGGCGGCCGCGGCGGGGAACGCGCTGCTCCCCGCCTGCTCCGGAGATCCCGCGATAGTATCGCGAGATTTCCGACGCTCACGTGACAGCCCGGGGACCTGGCTAGACCCCGGATGCTGTCAGAGCGCTGTGCCATGTTGTGGTTGGCAGGTTTGCCAACCACAACAGGTCCGCGATTCTGGGAGATACAGATGAGCTGCAGCTCATCGATTGGATTGTGCGATCGGAATGTGCAGCAAGGTGCCTCTTAAAGAGGCAGTGTAAAAATAAGAATGAATGAAAAAATAAAGTTTTTAAAAACCTGTAAAAAAAAAAATAATATATATATATACACACAAGTTCAAATCACCCCCCTTTACCCCCAAACACAATAAAAGTATAAAAAAAAACAAACAAAAAAAAAAACACATGTTTGGTATCGCCGCGTTCAGAATCGCCTGATCTATCATTGTATTAAATCCATTAATGAGAGCTGTAATCTCCATAACGGAAAAAATGGTCCAAACGCCAAAATTCCAGTTTTTTGGTCGCCGCAACATTGCTATAAAATGCAATAACGGGCGATCAAAACTGCTGATCCCCCCAAAAATGGTATAATTAGAAACGTTAGCTCAAGGCGCAAAAAATAAGCCATCACACAGCCCCAGATCCCGAAAAATGAGAACGCTACGGGTCCGCAGAACATGGCACAAAAAGTCAGTTTTTGTTTTTCCAAACTTGTGAATTTTTTTCACCACCTAGATACCAGTAAAGGTGTACATGTTTGACATCTATGAACTTGTACTGACCCGAGGCATCGCACCGTCACATCAGTTTTACCATACGGTGAACATGGCAACTAAAATACCCAAAAAACAAACGTGTCATTGCACTTTTTTTGCAATTTCACTGCATTTAGAATTTTTTTGCAATTTCCTTGTACATTCATATGCAATAATCTATTTTACCATATAAAGCACATCTCGCCCCGCAAAAAAACAAGCCGTCATATGTCTATATTGACGGAAAAATAAAAAATAAAAAGTTATGGCTCTTGGAAGCAGGGGACCAAAAAGACGAAAATGAAAAACGAAATATTCCCGGGTCATGAAGAGGTTAAATACAAAAGTGTAAATAATAAACAACAATTTAAGACAAAAAACAATGGGAGTGAAAAATGTAACAACCTAAAGCTGCGGTGACATTGGGATTGGCACACTTTTTACATTAAATTAGTATGGAAACACATTTTGACTCGCCTGTGGCATATCACATATAAGAATCACCTGTGATAAATTGTTGGTGCCCATGTGACATGAATTGGCCAATGATGGATGACCTCGGTGTCTTAAAAAGCCACATGTTAGGCCTTGTTCCTTCGACACAATGGTGAAGACAAAGAAGCTATCTGAGGACATCAGAACTGCTATTAATAACACAAGACTTCCAAAGGGTATAACACCATCTCCAAAGACCTTGGTATCTTCATTTCTAAAGGATGCAATGTTATTAAGAAGTTTGCTAAGCTTGGAACCATCAAGAACCTTCCTGGACGTGCGTGAAAGAGGAAAATTGACGAGAGAGGTCTTTGAAGGTTGGTGAAAATAGTGGAAAAAAAACATCACGTCAAACATCCAAAGACTGTAGCATCCTGGACAGTCTGGGGTCATGGTTTCAACAGGTACCATACACGCACCTTAAACCAAGCAGAACTGTATGGGCGAAATTGCCAAAAAAAAGACATAATAAGGAATGAATGATATTTGCCAAAGAGAAACCTTGACCAAACCACAATCTTTCTGGAAAGATATCTTGTGGACAGATGAAACAAAATAGACCTTTTTTGGCAATGCAAAGCAACAGTTTGTTAACAGACAGTGCAGTGAAGCTTAGAAGGAAAAAAAAAACACCCTACCAACAGTTAAGTATGGTGGAGGATCCATAATGCTGTTGGGTTGCTTTGATGCGTTTGGTAATGGAGGCCTTGGCCATATCACAGGAATCTTGAAATCAGAGAATTATCAAGAGATTTTAGAGTGAAATGTTCTACCCAGTGTAAGAAAACCTGGTCTGTGGCGAAGATCATGGGTCCAAACAGAAAGATAATACCCACCCAAAGCCACAATCCAAAGGTAACAGAGAATGGTTGGAAAATGGTGAAAAAAAAAAAATCAAGAATGTTGAAGCAAATAGATGTTTATATTGGCAGTAATGAGTCCTGACTCAATCCTATTGAAAATCTTTGGGTGAGCTGAAATCTGCCATTGGGAAAAAGAACCCTCCAAACATTCAAGAGCCTGAACAACTGCAAAAGAAGAGAAAAATACAGCGGAGAAGAGCAAGAAACTCTAGATGCTACAAGGGGCATTGTCATATATGCAGATCAGGATGAGCTGGTTCCAGGGGCACCAATTACACACTTGTCATCTGTGGTCTGTGTCCTTGCCTACCTGGTCATACGCAGGGTCCCCCGATAGGGCCTTACAGGTCTTCCTGATTAAGGGGCCCTGAAAATCCCCCGGTAGCCCTGCCCCCTACACCCCCTCCCCTCGACTGCCCATGGGTTCCCCTGACCAAAGCAGCCGGACCCTGCTACTAAGCATATCCGCATGACTCATATGTTATCATTATGTAGAAGCAGAGCTAAGCTTGTCATTTGTAGTCTATGTGCAGATGAAGCAGAGTTAAGATCAATGCATATGGTCACTATGCAGGTGAACCTGTAATATGGGGTCAATATGGCAGAGCTGATCTTGTTTCTATGTGGTGTAAGGGCACATAAAACAGAGCTATACTTGATACTTGTGTCAACATGCAGCAACAGTAGAGAGGAGTTTGTCATTTATTCCAATAAAACAGATCTAACACTATGGTAATGTATTATATGCAAGAGCAGCAAGCAAAGATGAGCTTGTCATGTATACATATGTGTCTATACATACATACATTATACAATTAATGTGTAATATATAATATGGCGCAGAGATGAGTTTGTCATGTACATAGTTAACCTTTTAGCTCTGCTGGCTGTAGTATATTCAGGAGCAGCAGAGATATATTTGTCACGTCTGCAGTAACTGCAGATCTGTCTTTTCATAAGTCAATATGCAGATAAAGCAGAGCTAATCTGGTTATAAGGGTGTCCTGTGCATAAGAAACAGATGACTGTTATACAGTATGTGGCTATTGCATGTAAAGCAAGAGAAGAAACTGGGCATATGTGGTCAATAATTAAGCAGAGTCGTGTGACTCTGGACCATATGTAGAAGACGACGTTGACCCTGCCATGAACAGAGATGAGTTTGTCATACAGTATATGATCCACTTGCAGATTTAAAAAAATATGGTCAATATGTAGATGAAGCAGAGCTAATCTGGTTTTAAGTGCCTTGTATGCAGGCGCAGAAGAGATGAGTTTGTCATATATATGGAAAAAAAGAGTTATCTGCAGATGAAGCAGAGCTAACCAGATTATATGTGTACTATATGCATGAGGAATAGAAATGAGTTTGTCATGCAGCATGTAGATAAAGCAAAGTCAATCATGGTAATACATGCAGAAGAAGTAGGCAATCTGGTTAATTGTTTCTACTATGGCAGTATGCAATGAAGCAGAGCTAATCTTGTTATATATAGTTGTACACACTATGTATCTGCTAGGTGGCCAGTATGCAGATGAAGCAGAGCTAATCTGGTTATGTGATCTGTATGCAGAAGCAATAAATGATTAACAGAGATACAGTCTGGGGTCTAATTGTATACAAAGCAGAGACACATTGGTCATCTGGATGTGGGCTGTATGCAGAAGACTTGTTCAGCTCTGCTACATCTGCAGCATTCAGCCATCCCTGCATCCCTGTGTGTGTCAGCAGATCCACAGAAACATCTGCTCTGCATACCAAAGAGCCCAATGCACAAAATAAAAGTTCTGCTCCCTCCAGCAGAGCTGCATTAAAGTCCCCCGGAGCGGACCATCAGCACTCAGCTACACTCAGTCCCCCAGAGCAGACCATCAGCACTCAGCTGCACTCAGTCCCCCAGAGCAGACCATCAGCACTCAGCTGCACTCAGTCCCCCAGAGCAGACCATCAGCACTCAGCTGCACTCAGTCCCCCAGAGCAGACCATCAGCACTCAGCTGCACCAGAGCGGACCAGCAGCACTCAGCTGCACCAGAGCGGACCAGCAGCACTCAGCTGCACCAGAGCGGACCAGCAGCACTCAGCTTGCACCAGAGCGGACCAGCAGCACTCAGCTGCACCAGAGCGGACCAGCAGCACTCAGCTGCACCAGAGCGGACCAGCAGCACTCAGCTGCACCAGAGAGGACCAGCAGCACTCAGTTGCACCAGAGAGGACCAGCAGCACTCAGCTGCACCAGAGAGGACCAGCAGCACTCAGCTGCACCAGAGAGGACCAGCAGCACTCAGTCCCACAGAGCGGACCAGCAGCACCAGAGCAGACCATCAGCACTCAGCTGCATTCAGTCCTCCAGAGCTGACCATCAGCACTCAGCTGCACTCAGTCCCCCAGAGCAGACCATCAGCACTCAGCTGCATTCAGTCCCCCAGAGCAGACCATCAGCACTCAGCTGCATTCAGTCCCCAGAGCAGACCATCAGCACTCAGCTGCATTCAGTCCCCAGAGCAGACCATCAGCACTCAGCTGCATTCAGTCCCCCAGAGCAGACCATCAGCACTCAGCTGCATTCAGTCCCCCAGAGCAGACCATCAGCACTCAGCTGCATTCAGTCCCCAGAGCAGACCATCAGCACTCAGTCCCCCAGAGCAGACCATCAGCACTCAGCTGCATTCAGTCCTCCAGAGCTGACCATCAGCACTCAGCTGCATTCAGTCCTCCAGAGCAGACCATCAGCACTCAGCTGCACTCAGTCCTCCAGAGCAGACCATCAGCACTCAGCTGCATTCAGTCCCCCAGAGCAGACCATCAGCACTCAGCTGCACTCAGTCCCCCAGAGCAGACCATCAGCACTCAGTCCTCCAGAGCTGACCATCAGCACTCAGCTGCACTCAGTTCTCCAGAGCTGACCATCAGCACTCAGTCCCCCAGAGCAGACCATCAGCACTCAGCTGCATTCAGTCCTCCAGAGCTGACCATCAGCACTCAGCTGCATTCAGTCCTCCAGAGCAGACCATCAGCACTCAGCTGCACTCAGTCCTCCAGAGCAGACCATCAGCACTCAGCTGCATTCAGTCCCCCAGAGCAGACCATCAGCACTCAGCTGCACTCAGTCCTCCAGAGCAGACCATCAGCACTCAGCTGCATTCAGTCCCCCAGAGCAGACCATCAGCACTCAGCTGCATTCAGTCCTCCAGAGCTGACCATCAGCACTCAGCTGCATTCAGTCCCCCAGAGCAGACCATCAGCACTCAGCTGCATTCAGTCCTCCAGAGCAGACCATCAGCACTCACTGCACTCAGTCCCCCAGAGCTGACCATCAGCACTCAGCTGCATTCAGTCCTCCAGAGCAGACCATCAGCACTCAGCTGCATTCAGTCCTCCAGAGCAGACCATCAGCACTCAGCTGCACTCAGTCCCCAGAGCAGACCATCAGCACTCAGCTGCATTCAGTCCCCCAGAGCAGACCATCAGCACTCAGCTGCATTCAGTCCTCCAGAGCTGACCATCAGCACTCAGCTGCACTCAGTCCTCCAGAGCAGACCATCAGCACTCAGCTGCATTCAGTCCCCCAGAGCAGACCATCAGCACTCAGCTGCATTCAGTCCTCCAGAGCAGACCATCAGCACTCACTGCACTCAGTCCCCAGAGCTGACCATCAGCACTCAGCTGCATTCAGTCCCCCAGAGCAGACCATCAGCACTTACCAATCCTGCTGAAACTCTCAGACAAAGTTCTTCTTAACTTCTTCATCTTGCTCAGCTTCTGAGGGGGCTGAGGCTCAATCATGTCACACATCTAGATGGCAAGCTCCTCGTCCCAAAAATCCAGCAGAGAATCAATGAGCAGTAATAATCCCAGGTGAGGTCTCCAGATCTCCAGATCACTTCAGGTCTTGCACTGATGAATCCAGAGGATCTGACTCATTTTTGCAAAAAAAAGCCAAAACAAGAATATATAAAAAATATATATATTTAAGACAATAGTGATACAACAGTTTGTGTATTTGTAAACAAATCCAGGAAAGTGCAAGAGGAGTTTGCAAGGGTGAATGAATGTATGTATGTGATCAGGGTGCAGGGAGCCCTGGTGGACAGGAGCAGCTTTGGTTGGTCCTTCTGCAGCTTCTTAGCCAGCCCAATTGTGTGTGTGAGCTGTGCTCTGTCCCACCCCCACCCCTGGCTTCGTCATTGTAGTGTTTATATTCTTAGCAGGCTGATGAAGCACATCCAGGATGGGGCTTTTAACTACAGAGGAGAAGGGTATTTGCTCTGTGGTCTCAGCAGCAGCTGTAGAATGGAGATTCTCATAGCTCCAGGGCGACATCTAGTGGCAGTAGTGAGTAAGTGCAAGCTCCCAAACTTGTGCAGTAAATCACCATTATGGAGCTCAGCTGTGAGAACAGGACTAGGTCTATCAGGATTTTGATGAGCCTTCATTATAGCATTGCATTAAAATGGAGATGTGGTCATCTTACAGTTAATTGAGTTAGTGGATGATCAATATAATGCAGGAGGCACAGAGTGGAACTGAATAAACCTCATTTTCTGGATAGGCTTTCCACATGGGTCCAATTAAAGGAAAAAAAGGGATACAGATATGTGATCTCACCCACATGATAGCAATCAATCCTTATGCTGCCAAGACTCAAGCTGCTTACAAAAAAGTAACAAAAAATAACAATGTATCGATGTTATAAGGCGAATAGTTCAGCATAGGTTGCCAGCACCCAGGGCTAATCTCTATGCATAGTCAGCACTCCTTAAATAAATAAGTATATATTTTTTTTTTGCTTTTTGTTACATTTTTGTGTTTTTTTTCCAATGGAACTGTTTTATTACCTTAACCCTAGAACAATCTCATAGGTAGTTTGCAAGCAGGACCCTCACTCCTCTTGGTATCCGTTGAATTATGTTACGCTATAATGTCTCATATTGTCTGTGCATGTTCCCTCTGGATTGTAAAGGGCTGCAGAATGTGTTGGTACTATAGAAATAAAAATTATTAATTATTATCCTTTACCCTAGTCATAACCCTAACCTTAGTCTGGCATGCTTGCAGTATCAGAGACTGGAAGCTAGTGGGCGTGAGCAGCCAGGGTTGGTGTTAGTAGGCGTGAGCGTCCGCAGATACAGTAGTGGGCATGAAAGTCCGGAGTTAGTGAGTATGAGTGGAGTTGGTAGAACGTGAGCATCCGGAGTGAGTGTGAGTGGAGTTGATAGACATGAGCGTCTGGCGTTCGTAGACGTGAGCGTCCGGAGTTAGTGAGTGCGAGTGTAGTTGGTAGATGTGAGCTTCCGGAGTTAGCGAGTGTGAGTGGAGATGGTAGATGTGAGTGTCCGGAGTTGGTAAGTGTGAGTGGAGTTGGTAGACGTGAGCATCTGAAGTTGGCGAGTGTGAGTGGAGTTGGTTGGACAGACTCCGGACTCTGTTGCCCACTACTGTAACTCTGGACACTCACGCCTACTAACACCAACCTTGGCTGCTCACACCCACTAGCTTTACTAGCTGGCATGTGACTATAAACTTCGGGACTGATAGCAACACAATGGTGCAATGCACACCAATGAAAGTTACATGTCCTGAAAGGGCTACCAAAGCCCTATTTTAGGATACTATTGGTTTGATGATCCGCAACTAGAGCTTAATTTTGGAGTAGCGCTTATATTTCAAGCATACTCCAAAAAGGCCAAAATTCCTGCTAGGCCTTACGGTCAGAAGAAACACTTTAGTATTAACAAAATATAAAGATTTAGATTTCCTGGCATTGAATTCAGTGTCAGAGAAACAAATGTCACGATGGTCTGTCTTACTTTAAAGACTTGTGACTGGTTTGGGACCTGTGTCTCTTTTCTGTATTGTGACTAAATATTAAATGTGTTTCTTTCCTTTGGCAGTGTTGGAGTTAATGTTAGTTTTCTGTCGCTAGCAAACTCCCTAGTTCTCTTTCAGGTGTGGCTACTTTGTGGTCACTGCCAACTCTTTTATATGGTGACATGTTCCAGCATTTCCTTGCTGGTGATTGAACTCATTCCTGGCCTGGCTACCTGTGGTGAAGGAGCCACTCTGTAGAAGCTGACTGTTGCCAAGCTGTCTGCTGCCTAGGAGAGAGACAGCAGGCATTAAGTTGTTTGTTGTTCCCCTATCTATCTGTCTCTTTCCTTCCCCTCCTGTTGATTTTAGTGCAGCGGTTGGGACTTGTGCTCCTATCGAGGGCTAACCCTATTGAGGGCTATCATCAGGACCAGCAAGGGACTAGGTATCCTGCTCGATGACGGGGTGAAGGAACCCGTATAGGGACAGTAGGGAGATCATGGCACAGCTATAGGTGAGTGCAGGGGGTCACCTCTTTCCTGTTCCCTATGAGCAGGGTGCTCTGCTGTATTTGTCTCAAACAACCCCCCCCCCGTAGTGTCTCCCCATCTGTTTGGTGTAGTGAGCCGGACCGGACACCATTGTTGCTCCCTGTGCCCAGTGACAACAGATCATTGATCAGAATGTCCAAAGAAGGCTGAAATCGTGTTAATACAAACCAATACTAATGAGGTCTAAAGAAAAGGCAAGAAAGGTTAACAAAATAAGGATTAGAATTTCAAAATTCAGAACAGATCATGATTCTGTATAGAAGAAATTATAACATTTGGTTGCCTGCTGCCACCTCAAGAGGGAGCTGGTGAGTTCACGTCACAAACAATTTCTGCAAGGAGTTTGTATGTTCTTCTCGTGTTTGTGTAGATTTCCTCTGAATTTGCTCTGCTTTCCTTGCACACTCTACACACACCCTGATAGGGATTTTAGATGTATTGACAATGTCTGTACATTTTTGCCGAATATGACGGTGCTATAGAAGTAAAGAATAATAAATGCATACTATTATACACTGTGCAGAATTATTAGGCAAGTTGTATTTTAGGGGATTATTTTTATTATTGATCAACAACTAAGTTCTCAATCACCCAAAAGACTCAAATATCAAAGCTTAATATTTTTGGAAGTTGTAATGTTTTTTTTTCTTGGATTTGGCTCTTAGGAGGATATCTGTTTGTGCAGGTAACTATTACTGTGCAGAATTATTAGGCAACTTAATAAAAACCAAATATATTCCCATCTCACTTGTTTATTTTCACCAGTAAACTAATATAACTGCACAAAATTTAGAAATAAACATTTCTGACATGCAAAAACAAAAACCCCCAAAATTAGTGACCAATATCGCCCCCTTTCTATATGATGACACTCACAGCCTCCATCCATAGATTCTGTCAGTTGCTTGATTTGTTTATACCCAACATTGGGTGCAGCAGCCACCACAGCCTCCAGACACTGTTCCCAGAGGTGTACTGTTTTCCCTCCCTGTAGATCTCACATTTTAGGAGGGACCACAGTTCTCTATGGGGTTTAGATCAGGTGAACAAGGGGGCCATGTCATTATTTTTTTTTTTAGACCTTTACTTGCCAGTCACGCTGTGGAGTAGTTGGATGCATATGATGGAGCATTGTCCTGCATGAAAATCATGTTTTTCTTGAACGATACCGACTTCTTCCTGTACCACTGCTTGAAGTTGTCTTCCAGAAACTGGCAGTAGGTCCGGGAGCTGAGCTTCACTGCATCCTCAACCCGAAAAGGTCCACAAGTTCATCTTTGATGATACCAGCCCATACCCGTTCCGCACCTCCACCTTGCTGGCGTCTGAGTCGGAGTGGAGCTCTCTGCCCTTTACTGATCTCCAGCCTCTGGCCCACCCATCTGGCCATCAAGAGTCACTCTCATTTCATCAGTCCATAAAACCTTTGAAAATCAGTCTTAAGATATTTCTTGGCCCAGTCTTGACGTTTTATCTTGTTTCTTGTTCATAGGTGGTGTTTTCTAGCCTTCCTTACCTTGGCCATGACCCTAAGTATAGCACACCTTGTGCTTCTTGATACTCCAGTAACTTTGCAGCTCTGAAATATGGCAAAACTGGTGGCAAATGGCATCTTGGCAGCTTCACACTTGATTTTCCTCACTTCATGGGCAGTTATTTTGCGCCTTTTTTGCCCAGCACGCTTCTTGCGACCCTGTTGGCTATTTGCCATGAAACACTTGATTGTTCGGTGATCACGCTTCAAGAGTTTGGCAATTTCCAGACTGCTGCATCCCTCTGCAAGACATCTCACAATATTGGACTTTTCAGAGCCGTCACATCTCTCTTCTGACCCATTTTGCCTAAGGAAATGCATTTGCCTAATAATTAAGCACACCTTATATAGGGTGCTGATGTCATTACACCCCACCCCTCCTCATTACAGAGATGCACATCACCTGATTTACTTAATTGGTAGTTGGCTCTCGAGCCTATACATCTTGGAGTAGGACAACATGTATAAAAAGTATCATGTGATCAAAATACTCATTTGCCTAATAATTCTGCACACAGTGTATATCAAACTTAGCTATATGAAAGTATTCAGTAAGCTCCACCTAGTGGTGGCTGCAGGTAAACACAATTTTATCATTTGATTTTATGGATTTAGGTCACCATCACATGTTGAGTATTTGGTGAGTTTTTTACCTCAATATTTGTAGCTAAAACCAGGAGTGGATGATAAATACAGAAGTGGTGATGTGTTTCTATTATTACTTCCTCCGATCTTCCGCTCATGGTTTTGATTTAACAATACCAAAGAAAAAAACTCACTAAATACTCAACGAGTGCATGTGGCCTAAGAGCAGGTCACATTGCCATACTGAACCAATCTGAAAGGCTACAAAAATATTTAAAGGAGTACTCAAATTAATACATCAGCAAATCCAAGTTTTGAAAAGGATTTGAAAAGTTTCTGCTCAGTTTCTGCTGCTAAAAAAAAAAAAGTCAGTGTGAACTCACCTAACTTACACTGAGTTTTGAAGCTGAAACTCAACTACATCCTCCTCATAATCTCAAAACTTTGTTATGCAACTTTTCAGTTTAAACATTAAGCATCATGATCAGACATTGCATCATGATCAGAACCACCGTTATAGTCAGTACAGGAATGCATCACCAGAACCACCATCAGTACAGAAATGCATCACCAGAACCACCGTCAGTACAGAATGCATCACCAGAACCACCGTCAGTACAGGAATGCATCACCAGAACCACCGTCAGTACAGGAATGCATCACCAGAACCACAGTCAGTACAGGAATGCATCACCAGAACCACAGTCAGTACAGGAATGCATCACCTGAACCACCACCAGTACAGGAATACATTACCAGAACCACCACCAGTACAGGAATACATTACAGGACACCACCAGTACAGAATACATTACCAGAACCACCACCAGTACAGGAATACATTACCAGAACCACCACCAGTACAGGAATACATTACCAGAACCACACCAGTACAGGAATACATTACCAGAACCACCACCAGTACAGGAATACATTACCAAACCACCACCAGTACAGAATACATCACCAAACCACACCAGTACAAGAATACATCACCAGAACCACCACCAGTACAGGAATACATCACCAAGCTTAGTACAGTGATCAATTGCAGTTCCAGATCAGACCCATGATAACACTTGTATTGCATTAACCTGCAACTCGCAGTATGTCCTTAGCAATGGTAAGGAATACTGGGAGTTGTTGTTATCAATCATCATTAGACTGCAGATCATACAGGAACCACAGTGCTGATGAGACGTAGGCAGGATCAAAAATATTTACATCCAGGTACCATATAGGGAACATCTTCTCTGATTGGTGTCATTCCCATCTCTTTTGTCTCCAACCCATTTGTCATTGTATAAATGCCATGATGACTTTTCACACCCACTGCTCATCTCTACAGACTCCCCTCTTCATCTTCTGCAGCCCTTCCCAACATGGTGCCCTTAAAAATAAAAGCATCATTACACTGCCTCACAAATAAAAATATCTCCCATGCTGTGCCTGTAACAGGATGGTGAGCAGAAGATGCACTTAGCTATCTTCCGACTGTACCAGCAGGTAAATATCGCCATCTGCTGGTTGGACTGGGCAGGCAGGAACTGAAGAATGAAGAGGGTGTTTCCTCAATGGAAGAGTTTGAAGGAGATGTCGGGTCAGGTGACAGATGTGGTACATTTACTAAATATAAAGGGCCAGAATTGAAGAAGAGGGGATTTGTTGGCACGAAGATGTGAGAAGAAGCAAGTAGGTGAGCAATGGATCGGGCACATAGCCACCACTGCCACAGAAATACCTGAGTTATACTGGTCCCAGAGGAAAAACAGATGACAATGGTAAAGCACCGAAGACCAGACTCTGCAGGTCAGGCATTCAGTTGTTTAATTTTGTAGAAAAAAAAGAAGATCACAGACATGGAACAAAACTAAAGTAATTTCAAATTGCAACTTTATGGCTTTAAGAAACACTAAAAGAAATCTTGAAAAAAAAAAAACATACTAGCCAGTAACGGCTACTTTTGTAGACCAAGCAGGGGAAAAAAAATTATGCAATCTCAATTCTGAGGAGAAAATTATGGAATCACCCTGTAAATTTTCATTCCCAAAACTAACATCTGCATCAAATTAGATCTGCTCATTAGTCTGCATCTAAAAAGGAGTGATCACACCTTGGAGAGCTGTTGCACCAAGTGGACTGACATGAATCATGGCTCCAACACAAGAGATGTCAATTGAAACAAAAGGAGAGGATTATCAAACTCTTAAAAGAGGGTAAATCATTCACGCAATGTTGCAAAAGATGTTGGTTGTTCACAGTCAGCTGTGTCTAAAATCTGGACCAAATACAAACAACATGTGAAGGTTGTTAAAGAGAAACATACTGGTAGACCAAGGAAGACATCAAAGCGTCAAGACTGGAAACTTAAAGCAATGTCTCCAAAACAGGAAATGCACAACAAAACAAATGAACGAATGGAAGGAAACTGGAGTCAATGTCTGTGACCGAACTGTAAGAAACCGCCGAAAGGAAATGGGATTGACATACAGAAAAGCTAAACAAAAGCCATCATTAACACCTAAACAGAAAAAAAAACAAGGTTACAATGGGCTAAGGAAAAGCAATCATGGACTGAATGACTGGATGAAAGTCATATTCAGTGATGAATTGCGAATCTGCATTGGGCAAGGTGATGATGCTGGAACTTTTATTTCATGTCGTTCCAATGAGATTTATAAGGATGACTGTCTAAGGAGAACATGCAGATTTCCACAGTCATTGATGATATGGGGCTGCATGTCAGGTAAAGGCACTGGGGAGATGGCTGTCATTACATCTTCAATAAATTCCCAAGTTTACATTGATATTTTGGACACTTTTCTTATCCCATCAATTGAAGAGATGTTTGGGGATGATGAAATCATTTATCAAGATGATAATGCATCCTGCCATAGAGCAAAAACTGTGAAAACATTCCTTGAAAGATGCCACATAAGGTCAATGTCATGGCCTGCAAATAGTCGGATCTCAAGCCAACTGAAAATCTTTGATGGAAGTTGAAGAAAATGGTCCATGACAAGGCTCCAACCTGCAAAGCTGATCTGCAACAGCAATCAGAGAAAGTTGGAGCCAGATTGATGAAGAGCACTGTTTGTCACTCATTAAGTCCATGCCTCAGAGACTGCAAGCTGTTATTAAAGCCAGAGGTGGTGCAACAAAATACTAGTGATGTATTGGAGTGCTCTTTTGTGTTTGTTTGTCATGATTCCATCATTTTTTCCTCAGAATTGAGTGATTCCATAATATTTCCTCCTGCTTGGTCTACAAAAGTAACAGTTACTGGCTAGCACATATTTTTTCAAGATTTCTCTTAAGGTACCGTCACACGCAGCAATTTTGCTAGTAATTTCACTGGTAATTTGCTGGTTGCAGTGAAATCATGGAGACATTGTTCCATTTTGTTGTCGTGTACAAATGGAACAATGTCTGCATGATTTCACTGCAACCAGCAAATTGCCAGTAAAATTGCTAGCAAAATTGCCACGTGTGACGGTACCCGTAGGGTACCTTTACACACGGCTACATTTGTAGCTTGTCACCAGGTAACTTACTGGTTGCAGTGAAATCATGGATACAAGGTTCTATCTTGTTGCTGTGTACAAATGGAATCATGTATCCATGATTTCACTGCAACCAGTAAGTTACCTGGTGACAAGCTACAAATGTAGCCGTGTGTAAAGGTACCCTTAGAGTTTCTTAAAGCCATGAAGTTGCCATTTGAAATGACTTTAGTTTTGTGCCATCTCTGTGATCTGCTTTTTTTCTACAACATTAAACAACTGAATGAACATCCTCCGAGCCCGGGGAGTCCATAATGTTTGGACACGTGAGAACAGATATTACTTAAGTAACTGAATGTAAAACATTGAATTTATATTTTGTATATTATTGTGTGTTGCCTTGCCCTCTGATAACCATCTGTATTGTTTCCTGTTTGTCCCTTATTACTGCCAATTCTTTATTTCTGTCAAATAAATATCCGCAGTGAGTCATCACGGAGTCGCCATTACTGTGCCATTGCATTTTTTGCATTATGTTTACATGACCCTAAATAACTGACCTCACTGTGTTTCTTGCACAACATATCACCCCCACACCTTGCACCACTCTATAATGTCCCACACACCCTGCACCGTTCCATAATGTCCCCCATACTTTACACCGCTACATAATATCCTTCCACACCCTGCACTGCTTAATAATGTTCCCCCTCACCCTGCACCGCCCCATACTGTTCCCCAAACCCTGCACAGCTCCATAATTCCCCCCCCCCTCCCCATCCTTCACCACTCCATAATGTTTTTCCACACCCTGCACTGCTCCATAATGTCCCCCACACCATTCACAGCTCCATAATGTCCCCCACACCATTCACCGCTCCATAATGTCCCCCACACCATTCACCGCTCCATAATGTCCCCCTCACCCTGCACAGCTCCATAATGTCCTCCCCCCCCCCCACACCCTGCATCGCTCCATAATGTCCCCCACACCTTGCTCCACTCCATAATGTTCTTCCACACCCTGCACCGCTAAGTTGCAAGTATTTGTGAAATATAAACGGAAATGATACATGGTTTTCTAAATATTTAAAAAATATTAATCTGAAAATTGTGACGTGCCTTTGTAGTTAACCCCCTGCAGTGTGAATCCCCTAAATAAAATCCAGACTTCCCATTGCTTTCAGAAGTCACCCAATTACTAAATTGATTCCATCTGTAATTTATTTTCAGTATAACAAAAGCTGTTCTGTGAAGACCTCAAAGGTTTGTTTGAGAACATTAGAGATCAAACTGGATCATGAAAACCAAAGAACACACCAGACAGGTCAGGGATAAACTTGTGAAGAAGAGTAAAGCAGGGTTAGGTTATAAAAAAGACGAAGCTCTGAACATCTCACATAGCTCTGTCCAATCCATCATCTAACAATGAAGGAGTATGGCACAACTGCAAACATACAAACACATGGCCGTCCACATAAACTGATATCCCAAGAGAGGAGAGCACTGATTAGAGAAACAGCCGAGAGGCCTATGGTCACTGGAGGAGCTGCAGAGATCACAACTCAGGGGGGGGGGATCTGTCCACAGGACAAGTATTATTCATAGACCACACAAATCTGACCTTTATGGAACAGTGGTAGGAAGAAAGCCACTTTTCAAAGCAAGACATAAGAAGTCCTGTTAAAAGCCACGTAGGGAACACAGCAAGGATGTGGAATAAGGAGCTCTGGTCAGATGAGACCAAAATAGAAATATTTGAGCTAAATGCAAAACGTTATGTGTGACAGAAAATTAACACTGCACATCACCCTGAAAACACCATCCCCATCGTCCCACATGGTGGTGGCAAAATCCTACTGTGAGGAAGCTTTTCTTCAGCAGGGGCAGGGAAGCTGGTTAGAGTTGATGAGAAGATGGATGGAGCTAAATACAGGGCAATGGTGGAGGAAAACCTTCTATAGGCTGCAAAGAACTTGGGACCTGGGTGTATGTTCACATTCCGGTAGGACAGCGACTCTAAATATCCTGCAAGAGCTACAATGGAGGGATTAGATCAAAGCATATTCATGTATGTGCATGGCCTAGTCACAGTCCAGACCTAAATCCCACTGAGAATATGTGAAAAGACCTGAAAATCGCTGATCACAAATGGCTCCATCCAATGTCACTGAGCTGAGAGCAAGTGTGCAAATAAGAATGGGCAAAGATATCACCACTAGATGTGCAAAGCTGGAGAGACATCCCCTAAAGCAGGGGTCCCTAACCACCGGGCCGCGGACCGGGATCAGGCCGCAGGGATCTGTGTGCCGGTCCTCGCCGCCGCAAACCAGCACTACACATAGGTGCAGTGGGGGCCGGTGACTGCTGATATGTGTGTGTGTGTTGGAGATGGTGGGGGCTGGAAGAGGATAATAGGGGCTGGAAGAGATGGTGGGGACTAGAAGAGGAGGATACTGGGGCTGGAAGAGAAGGATACTTGGGGCTGGAAGAGGAGGATACTAGGGGCTGTAAGAGGAGGATGGGGTTTGCAGGAGGAGGAGGATGGGGCTGCAAGGGGATTATGATGGGCATATGGTATTGGAGGCTGAAAGGTGATGATGGGGATATTGTGCGTTGCAAGGGGATGATTGGGGCTGCAAGGGAATTATGTGGATACCATATTGGGGGCTGCAAGGGGATGGAAAAATAAAACGTCCCCTGAAAATAGTACATAACGCATCTTTTGGGGGAAGCAGGGTGCTAAACTCCACCCTTATCCATGGCTACGCCCCATATGTCCAAAGCCCCACTGCCCAACAGGCTGCTGACAAATGGTCTTGCATGAAGCCGGTCCCCAATGCAAAAAAGGTTGGGGACCACTGCCCTAAAGGACTTGCAACAGTATCGGCAGCAAAAGGTGATCCTACAAAGTATTGATTCAGGGGAGGCCGAATACGAATACACGTCACCATTTTCAGACTTCTACTATTAATATATTTAGGAAACCATATATTTCCTTTACACTCCAGAAATGCTTACTACTTTTTGTCACATAAAATCCCAATAAAATTAATTTGAGTTTATGTACATAACATAAGAAAATGCAGAAAAGTTCACGGGGTATGGATACTTTTTCACGGCACTGTAGGTCGCCCGCTGTATGGGAAAATACCAATGTGTACGGCGGCGTTGCTGCTTCATTTCCTGCTCAAAGTCTCAGCAATTCCCCGAGCGCAGGAAACAATTTCCATAACAAAATCTGCAAGTCATGATGGAGCGTAGCGCTCTTTAGAAGTGAAATATTTCCCACAAACTTCCCGAAGATGAAGCAATAAAAGTCCATTAAGATCCGCAGCTGTTCAGTAGGCTGGAGGCACAGCAACCTACCTGGCGAAAACTTGGAACCGTTCTCTATAAATGAGGCCATTAACACGAGATATGATTTCACGATGGATACAGACACCGGCGCTCTGCACATGGCCGACCCAGCAAGGCCTACTTCACAGTCATAAATCTGTCAGCGTTCCTGACATAGAGGTCATAGGGTTACCAAAGAAAGGTAGGAAATACAGGTGCTACCTCCTACTGTGGTCCATACCCAAATGAGGGCCACACTTAGGAAGGGCCACTAAGGCGAGAATGAGCATGGGAGGGGGACATTATAGAGAAAATCAGTATTTAGGTAGAATTGTAGGGAATCTGTCAGCAAGTTTTTGCTATGTAAGCTGAAGGCAGCATGCTGCAAGGGTTAAAAAACAAGAAGCAACTGCCTCTCTTATCAGGCTCTGTGCTATTGTTTACTTAGACTAATGGCTTTATAACCCTGTGATTTTCGTTACAGGACCAGAAAGTCACATGCAGGCGGTCTGACACACCCCTGCTGTGATTGATCTCTACAGAGAGCCTGGTGTGGGCAGGGGCAGCTCTCCCGTGTTCCTAAAAGAAAATGCTTTTATTGTGTGAGAACGGCTGCAGCCAGTAATATGTGTAATACAGCGTTGGATTCAGGGTTTCTTTGCCTACATTATGTTGCAGTCAGATGAGGTATAAAAAAAAAAAAGCCTGCTGACAGATTCCCTATAAATGCCACACATTTACACTTATCCAGAAGAAAACGCTCCCTAATGCCAACTATAATTACAGTAATATATAATTTATATAGTAATTATAATTAGCCACCCTATTACTTAACATATTGAAACACATCTGGGGATATTAGCCTAGATAACAAGATTCTGCATTGTGCTGAAATCAGACATAACATTTTGAAATAAAGCATAGGTTATATATATTTTTTGCTTGTTAATTTACATTTTTCTGTAACAATTTTATCATCTGAGCGATAACTCTAGGTCTAAACCCAACACTATCCATAACACTATCATCAAACAATTCCTAACTTTAAAGGCCCAGTTACACACACAGATAATTGTGCAGAGATTGTTGGCAGATCTCTGGTTGCAGTGAAATCATGGACACATTGTTACATTGTACACAGCCACAAAATGTAACAATGTGTCCATGATTTCACTGCAACCAGAGATCTGAGAACAATCTCTGCACAATTATCTGTGTGTGTAACTGGGCCTTAAGCCTAACCCTATCCACAACACTATCATCAACCCATTCCCTAGCCCTTAGGGCCACGTCACACCTGGCGACGTCGGCGGCAATGCAGGGACGTTGCCTATCACCACCAACGTCGCCAATGCGTCGCCCAATGTAAATAGGCAAGGGTGACGCATTTGAGTGGTCGCCTGGTTTCAGAGCAGTGCTGTGAAACCAGGCAGCCACTCTGTAGCGATGTGTACACATCACCCCATGTAAACGGTCGACGGCGATCTGACACGCGATGGGAGCCATAGGCTCCCATTGTACTGCATCGCCGCTGAGGTTTTTAGACACCCCGGCGGCGATGACGCCTGTCAGATTGCCGATTCGTCTCCGGAGGTGTCGCCCCATGTAAACGGGGGGCGGCGACGCTGGCGGGGCGCCAAAAACGTACGCGCTCCCACCAGTCGCCACCGACATCTCCGGCGATGTCACCTAGTGTCCCTACGTGGCCCTAAGCGTAACCCTAACACGATCATCAACCTATTCCCTAGCTCTAACCCAATCCCTAAAGGTACCTTTACATGCCACAACCGCGGCTGGGAATCCTAACGGCGATATGTCGCGCTGGAGCAATCGGCGTGAAATTGCCTTACAGTTGCGGCGTGTAATTGGGGAATTTTGCGGCGATAAATCGCCTGTCGCCTGATTCCTGGCCAGTGCTCTGAAATCAGGCGACTTATCGCTGCAAAATTCCCCAATTACACGCCACAACTGTAAGGCAATTTCACGCCGATTGCTCCAGCGCGACATATCGCCGTTAGGATTCCCAGCCGCGGTTGTGGCATGTAAAGGTACCTTAACACCATCATCAACCTATTCCCTAGTCCTAAACCTAACACTATCATCAACCTATTCCCTAGCTCTAACCCTAACATGATCATTAACCTATTCCTAAATTTAAGCCTAACATTATCCCTAACACCATCATCAATCTATTCCTAACTTTAGGCCTAACACTATTATCAACCAATTCCCTAGCCCTAAAGGGGCCATCACACGCGTCAATATCGTTGTCAATGTCGCTGCTGCACGTGACGTTGCAGCGATATTGACGCGTGTGACATGGTATATCAACCAGCGATGAATCGCTGGTTGATGGTCGCCAGGTTTTCGGTCCTGTCCGCTGCATGTGACACCGGGACAGCGCTATCAGCCAGCTCCCAGCGCCTCTCAGCAAGCGCTGGGAACTGGTATCCATGGTAAACTGCGGGTATCTAGGCAGTGCGAGCTGCCTAGATACCCAATGTATATCTTGGTTACCCTAGTTACCCGCTGTGTACCTTGGATACCAGCCCGTGAGCGGAGATGGCTGGTAACCAAGGTATACATCAGGTATCTAGGCAGCGCACGCTGCCTAGATACCAGCAGTTTACCTTGGAGACGAGCCTGCTCCCGCTTACCGCAGCCTGGCAGCGGGAGCAAGACATCGTGGAAACGATATTTAAATCATTTCCACGATGTCGCTGGTCCACTGATCGCTGTTGAGTCTGCCTGTGTGACAGCTCACCAGTGATCAGCCGTCAAGGTCGCCAGCGATCAGATCGCTGACGACATTGACGTGTGTGACGGGGCCTTTAGCCTAACCCGAACACTATCATCAACCTATTCCCTAGTCCTAAACCTAAAGGTACCTTTACACACCGCCACTGTGCCTAGCAACAGGTATCCACCGCATGTGCACGTTTTTAACGGTGGATACCGATTGCTGATGCCGCATATTCACGCCGCCATTGCGTGCTCCACTGAAGGTATCTGTGTTCCCTGGAAGTGCCGACAGATCCTGCTGCTTACTTCCTGTTGAATATCTTCCCTGCTTTACACGCCGCTACCACAAAGGAATATGGGCGTACATATTTCGCGCCGCAAGTACATAGGCGTGACAGAGTTGTGTATTCCGTGACGCTAATACGCTGATTGGACAATGCAATAGCGTCATGATTGGGCAGCCTGCGCAGGAAGGCTGGCTAATACATGATGCCATTCCAATTGTGGACTGTGAATGGACAGCTCTTTAAATATGGCGCCCTGTGCAGGGACAGCCAATGGTAACACAGTAGCCCTCACCAATCATCGCTGATGGGGCGTGGTATCCATGACGCTGTGGCACACCCCTGGGAGTTCACTAGGTGACGCAACATCCATGCCTGTGCCCCGTTTAGACGCCACTACCATGGCAATTGTGCCTTTGTCGCCTTTGGTTTTTGAGCACGGCTCAGAAACAGGTATCTGAGTAAACTGCAGGACACCGGGAGGAACTGCCCTATTTACACGCTGCCATTTCGTAGCAATTTCATGGCAACAGGCACAAATATCCCCAATGCCAGGCAGTTGCTGCCTTCCTTTGGTGGCGTGTAAAGGTACCTTTAGGGTACCTTTACACGCGGCTAGAAATCTGACTGGCAAACTGTTGCCCCGTCACCATCGCCGTCAAATTGCCTCCTTATTGCGGCGTGTAATTGGGGAATCTGGCGGCGATCAAAAAGGTTGTGCCTGGTTCCGTTTTCACAGCACTGCTCCAAAATCAGAGGCAATCATGAAGGGGAAATTCCCTGCTTTTGGCGTGTGAAGGGGCGATAGTGATGGAATCTGCATCGCCTATTGATTTCCCAGAGGCGTGCCACAGCGTGCTGGAGTCCGCGCCCCGTCAGCGATGATTGGTGGTGGCTACTGTATCTCCATTGGCTGTCACTTGACACCACGCCATATTTGAACAGCTGTCCATTCACACTACACAATGGCAATGGCGTCATGTATTAGCCAGCCTTCCTGCGCAGGCTGGTCAACATAATGCTATTGCGTTGTCTAATCTGTGTGTTTGGGGTGCGGAAAACACCATCCTGTCACGCCTATGTTCTTGCGGCGCTAACCATGTACGCCCACATTCCTTTGGGGATTGCAGCGTGTGAAGCGGCGATGGGAGTTTACCGGATGTTTCCCGCTCATGGTGTTGCAACTTCCGGGGAGACACGTCGCCTTGGGCTGAGGGTGAAATTGCGGAGTGTAAAAGCGCCTTTGGCGTTCGGAGGCAACCTAGAAAAATGTGCACGCGCACATTAGGTTGCCTCTGATCGCCGCCAAAAGTTGCGGCGTGTAAAGGTACCCTTAGAGGTAGGTGATGGCTGTATAACACAGCCAGCATTTCATTGTGAAAAGTAGGCTCAGCTCTTGAGCTTGCACCATACAGGCGCCACCTGTCAGGTGATGTACTGATCCTTTCTGACATCCTCTGTGCATGTATTAGACCAGTGTTTCCCAACTCCCATTCTCAAGAGCACCACCAGGTCATGTTTTCAGAATTTCCTTAATAGTACACAGGTTATAATTGAATCACCTGCACTAGTGAGGATTCCAACCCCTACGCAATGCTAAGGAAATCCTGAAAACCTGCACTGCGTGCAGCTTTTGAGGTCTGGAGTCGAGGAACATTGGACTATAAAAACATGGCTGCTTTAATCTAAAACCCACGCCCCACATCTCCGCAGGTTGTGCATGGTATTACAGCTAGACTCCATTCACTTCAAGGAGTTGCAGTACCAGACACAACCATGTACAGGGGCGGCGCTGTTTCTGGAAGAAAGTAGCCATGTATTTTTCTACTCACCGGCTTCTTATTCTCGGCGTTTTCTCTCCAGAGTCTCGTCTTTCTCCCTGAATTCCTATTGCCAATAGCTGCGTCTGTGAATTTAATTCCGGGTGTTAAAGCTCCGGTGTTATAAAACGTTTCAATTCGAGAAGTCGTGCGAAATAAATAAAAATAAATGGAGACAATAGCCCGGCATCCGTCTCCTCCAGCCGTTTAGTGTCTTTATATCACGCTGACAGATTTCATATCCAGTCCTTGACACCTTTCATAAAAGTCGGCTGCCAAAAAATGACAAATGTTTTCCTATTAAGTTGCCGGTGTCTCTCTAGCGATCTTCCATTGTCTGCGGAGGATACTTCCATCATCCTCACAAATATGTACTTACCTCCCCCACCCTTTCCTTATCGACAAGCTCCGTCAGTGACAGCCGGCAGCGAAGCTTCAAGGGCAGTCACATCCGTGGTACCCCCCCTCCGGGCCGCACATCACCTCTGAACCCGAGAGAGTTAACCCCAGGGATTGGGATTATCACCGACCACCAGACCCAAAATATTCTCCCTTTGTCTTAAGAAAAGGCTTTCCCCCCCCCTCCACCCGCCATCTCTCTACAGATGCATTTTTCATGGATTTTAAATGGATTAAACTAAAGGAATTTATCCCACCGGTAGATCGTTATTTAACCCACCTACAACCGCCATTGTCCGACCCCGGTGAATTACTCTGTTTAGAAGGAAATTAAATGGATTTTTACTTAAACGCCCACGAACGAAACGTCTATTATATATTATTCTATTATTCTACATTTCACAAGCACCGGGTTAATAAAAGAAAATTATGAACAAGTTTACAGAAAGAAACACTAAACAGGCGGATGGATGGAAGAACGGACAGAAGGATAGACAGATATGAGCAATAGACAGAAAATTATGTTAGAACATAGATTAATAAGCGATTTGATAGATAAATCAACTGATAGATAGAAGAATGGATAGAAGGATAGATAAAGATAGATAGCGGGATGGATAGCTAGAGGGATGGATAGAGAGACGGAGAGGTAGAGGGATGGATATACATAGATGGAGAGGTAGAGGGATGGATAAAGATAAAGATAGAGGGATGGATAGATAGCGGGATGGATAGAGAGATGGAGAGGTAGAGGGATGGATAGATATAGATAGATGGAGAGGTAGAGGGATGGATAAAGATAAAGCTAGAGGGATGGATAGATAGCGGGATGGATAGAGAGATGGAGAGGTAGAGGGATGGATAGATATAGATAGATGGAGAGGTAGAGGGATGGAGAGGTAGAGGGATGGATAAAGATAAAGATAGAGGGATGGATAGATAGCGGGATAGAGTTAGAGAGATGGATAGAGAGATGGAGAGGTAGAGGCATGGATACATAGAGGCATGGATACGTAGATAGACATTTGTGCCTGAAACATAGCCATTCTGTACCCAAGGCCAAAATAAAGGCATAAGTATTGTCATCTACCCTGGAGTGCTGCAGCCATTTGTTTCCCTGTTATATGAATAAGGAGTATTGAAGACTACTCGGTTGACCTGCACCCAATTTTGCAGTGCTGCTCTTTTTTAGTTTGCATTAGATAGATATAGAGTGATCAATTAGACATCAGGTGAAATAAATATTGAACACGTCACCAATTTTCCAGTTTTCTAAGTATATTTCTTAAGGTGCTATTGATATGCATTTATCACTAGATGTCTGTAACAACTCATCCAATCCACACTGGCAAAGAAATCAAACCATAGATGCCCAGATATTGTGTAACTATGACAAAAGGCACCAGGAAAAAGTATTGAACACGTTATTGAATTGTATTTAATATTTAGTACAAAAGCCTTTGTTGGTGATGACGCTCCAGACGCCTCCTGTATGGAGACACTAGTCCCTGCATTGCTCAGGTGATTTTGGCCCATTCTTCCACACAAACACTCTTCACATCCTGCAGGTCCTGTGGATCCTTCTATGATCTCGGAGCTTTAGTTCTCTCCAGACATTTTCTATTGGATTCAGCTCCGGTGATCGGCTCGGTCATTCTAGCAGCTTTATTTTCTTTCTCTGAAACCAGTTGAGAGTTTCCTTGGCTGTGTGCTTGTGTTTGGGATCATTGTCTTGTGAAATGTTCACCCTAGATTCATCTTCGTCTTCATGGTAGATGGCAGCAGATTTTTATCTAGAATGTCTCCGTTATTTGTCCATTCTTCCTTCCATCAATTATATGAAGTTTGCCAGTGCTGTATACTGAAACACAGCCCCACACCACGATGTTCCCACTTGCACACTTCACTGTTGTTGGTGTATGGGGGTTTATTTGCCTTTTGGCCTCCAATCATGGTGTGTATTATGGCTTCCAAATAGCTAAATTTGGTCTCCTCTGGCCAGACTTTATTCTCCCAGTATTTCACAGGCTTCTCTAAATGTTGTTGAGCAGACTTTAAACACTCTTGATCATAGTTTTTGTTCAACAATGGAGTCTTGCATGGTGAGCGTGCATACAGGAGCGTGCATACACACACTATGGAGGGGGTTGCATTACTTATTATTTTCTTTGAAACAATTGTACCTACTGATTTCAGGCCTTGCTGTAGCTCTTCACAGGTGGTTCTTGGCTCTTGGAAGATTCTCCTGATAATTCTTTTTACTTGTCTGAAATCTTGCAGGGAGGACCTGGATGTGACCAGTTTATGCTGAGATTATGTGCTTTTCTTTTTAATTGCAGATTAGAACTCTAAAGGCCCCGTCACACCTGGCGACGGGGCTGGGGATGTCAGCGGCAACTGGCGGGTGCGCGCATGTTTTTGGCGCCCCGCCAGCGTCGCCGTCCCCCATTTACATGGGGCGACATCTCCAGTCCTGCACCAGCGAACTGATAGGCGGCATCGCCGCCGGGGTGTCTGAAAACCCCAGCATCGATGCAGGACAATGGGAGCCTATGGCTCCCATCGCCTGTCAGCTTGCCTGCGGCTGGTTACATGGGGCGCTGCTCTGAAACCAGACGACCAGTAAAAGGTGTCGCCATTACCCCTTTACATGAGGCGACGTAGAGGCGTTGTCGCTGCCGATAGGCGCTGTAGGGGTGTGGCCTATGTAATCGGCGGCAATGTCGCCCCGTGTGACGGGCCCTTAACAGAGCTCAATGGAACCTTTAGTAGTTTAAAAATTCTTCTGTAACTAATGCCATCAAAATGTTTTACACCAAGTTGGTTGTGAAAGTCTTGAGACAGCTCACTGGTTTTACCCATCAAGAGAGGTTTCTTGTGTGGCACCTTGGTAATGAAACTCATTTTTATAGGCCATCAGTTGAACCAGCTATAGAATCCACATTTTAACTTGTTTGGATGTGCTCCACTACGTGTGTGTGTGTGTCTCAAGGATTACGCTGCAGCGTTTTACATTAAACCGTGCTCTGCTGTAGCACCGCAGCCTGCATCTGATTCATGATGTCCGTGACTCATTCATGCTGCATTAACTTACCATTAGGTTCCCTTTCGACTTCTACCCATGTGCCCCTCTGGAGAGGACATGACTGTGTCCCGGATTTTATATTCTGCTCCTCTGTGGGCGAGCATTTAGTTGCCTGAAATCAGCTTTCTTATCTATGTTGTGTGTAAATATATAAAGAATGAAAATCCACTCTATCTAAAGGGAGAATTACAAAAAAAACTGAAGGAGGATGGCGCCGTCTGATGGAACACCTCGGGCAAGGTCGTTCTGCACCGCTCTAATCTCCTCTGCAGATTCATCTGATAATCAGCAATCCTATAAAACACATGTGGCCAGAAATGTAAGTAGTACGTGAGGTGCGGAGGCTTACAGACAAGAAATAGACTAGAAATGGCATGACAGCGCACAGTAACAGCGCCCTGCTGCTCTACAGATCGTGTCTGGTATTGCAGCTTGGAACGCAACGCAGCTGCCAATGTGAAGACAGGTCATCTTCATCAGACAACACAATAAAAGCAGGACTCCGGGATCTAGAAAAGGAAAAAGGCCATTGGACAAAGGGAATGTCCTGAAATGTTTTCTCTTGATCATGGACAACCCCTTTAAGTTAAATATTAACAGGTGTATTGCATTGGATAAAGCACATTTAAATAAATAAAATTAAAATAAAAGCTTACTCTATATGGTACAGGTGGCTATCATCCAAAACTCAATGTAAACTACACATATAGAGGCTTAAATTATATTATTCCCCTACAGGACTGTAAGACTCACACCTGCAGTATTGATCTCAGGAAAATCTTACATATGCAAATAAAAGGTCCTTGACACTTTGTCCGCCACTCTGGCCACCCCCCACCCCTCCAGCTCCTTTTAGTGTACACTCGCCAACAGAAATGTCTGCCTGAAATAATTCACCAGACCTGCAAATTCACACTGACACTGCAGGAGCTCAACAGGCGCGCGCGCACGCGCACACACACACACGCGCACACACACACACACACACACACACACACACACACACACACACACACACACACACAGTGTCAGTGCGCTCATCCCTCTCTCCTGGCTGCTGTCCTTGTTTCATTCCTCTTCGGACAAGAAAAAAATGCTGCAGACAGTAAAGACATATGCCAACGCATCGGTCTTGCCTCAGGATTCAAACCTAAGAACTTATTGAGTGATCTACTTTTCTCCTCTGAGCCACAGTGGGTTCTTACCTGTTGTCCTTGTTTTCTAGCTCTTCGGACACCAGGTGTTCTCAGTCGTCTGACCTATCACCTTTTTGGGTGCGGCTATTTAAACCTTCCCCTGACTGATATTTCCTGCTGGTGATATTTATGTTACAGCCATTCTGCCTTTGCGTTTTTGCCACTCAGCTAGGTTAATTATCTCTGCTGTTTATTTCCATCCTATTCCTCTCTGCTCTCTTAAGGTACCGTCACACAGGGAGATATCTCCGGCGATGTTGCCGGCAACTGAGGGGCGTGGCCAGGTTGCGGCGACATCGCCGGCGAGTTGCCTCGTGTGACAGGGCGATAATCAGGCGATGAATCGCCTGAGTCACATCGCCAGGTTTCCCAACAATGTTGGGAAACCTGGCGATGTTGCTCAGGCGATTCTGCCTGATCGCCCTGTGTAACGCGGCAACCCGCAATGTTACGGGCGATTCCGCCTATCTACAACATTGCGGGTTATCGCTCGCTGGGTTGCTGGGCAACTCAGCGAGCGATAGCCGCGGCAACTAGCCGGCGACATCGCCGGTAAGTTGCTCAGTGTGACATCTCACCGGCGATGTTGTCAGGGATGCGCACTCCCGCGATCCCCGGCAATATCGCCGGCGATATGTCCCTGTGTGACGGTACCTTTAAGGTACCTTCACACATGGCAATATTGCTAGGCAATTTCAGTGGCAATTTGCTGGTTGCAGTGAAATCAAGGACACATTGCTGTGTACAAATGGAACAAGGTGTCCATGATTTCACTGAAACCAGCAAATTGCCAGTGAAATTGCCTAGCAATATTGCCATGTGTGAAGGTACCTTTAAGCGAGGAGGCATTTCTTTCTAGCAGTTGTAACTCCCTCTCATGGTTTTATGCTTTTGCACTCATGCATAATTAAAGGGAACCTGTCACCTGGATCTAAGCCCCTACACTATCACTACCTGTCCCTGCACCTTCCTAGCTGCTGCCTATCTATCCCTCTCTGAGCTAAATCCACCCTATAAAACTGCAGAAAAATAACTTATAACTTACAGAAGTCCCTGAGGCTGGGGACTGAGAAGGCGGCGCCAGGCTCCATTCTGCCCCTCCTCCATGCAGCAGCACACGCCCCGCTGGGCGGCGTTATTCATTCTTCATCGCCACCTCCTCCATTTGGAATCTCCCACCCGCTTTACACTGTAAGGTAGCGGTTAGGATCAGCACGACAGAAGGCAGTGACTCAGGTATTTACTCACACAGCACACAGTTTAATGGCACAGTTCAGGTATTCACAGACCTCCAGGTTCCGGTGTAACAGGCCAGACTAACCCCCTGACCAGAATAAACCCGGGGTTAAAGTGGCCTAGCCCAGATTATACCCTGGGTATATTCTGGCCTAGCCCAGTTTATACCCCGGGGTATAAACTAGGCCAGCCCAGAATATACCCCCCTGGGCCAGAATATATCCTGGGTATATTCTGGCCTAGCCCAAACTATACCCCAGGGTATAAACAGGTTTAGGCCAGATTATACCTCTCCGTATACCACAGCAGCTGTAGATCAGGGTCCCAAGCCGTGCACAGGGCCCCAAGCAACGCATGAGGGTCCGAGGCAGCACAAAGTGGCCCCAGGCAGCAGAAAGTGGCCCTACGCAACGTACAGGGGCCCCAGGCAGTGCTAGGGGGCCCCAGGCTACACACAGGAACCCAGACTACATACAGTGCTAGCGGGCCCCAGGCTACACACAAAGGCCCCAGCCAGCATACAATGGCCCCAGGCAGTGCACAGGGCCCCAGGCAGCACAAAGTGGCCCCAGGCAACATACAGGGGCCCCAGGCAGTGCTAGGGGGGCCCAGGCTATACACAGGGGCCCTAGCCAGCATACAAGGGCCCCAGGCAGCGCACGGGGCCCCAGGCAGCACACAGAGGCCCCAGGCAGCACACAGAGGCCCCAGGCAGCACACAGAGGCCTCAGCCAGCATACAATGTCCCCAGGCAGTGCACAGGGCCCCAGGCAGCACAAAGTGGCCCCAGGCAACATACAGGGGCCCCAAGCAGTACTAGGGGCCCCAGGCTACACACAGGATCCCAGGCTACACACAGGGGCCCCATGCAGCATACAAGGGCCCCAGGGAGTGCACCGGGTCCCAGGCAGCACAAAGTGGCCCCAGGCAACATACAAGGGCCCCAGGCAGTGGGCCACCTGGGGCCACTTTGTGCTGCCTGGGGCCCCTTTGTGCCCGCTGGGGCCCTTGTGTGCTGCCTGGGGCCACTTTGTGCTGCCTGGGGCCCTGTGCACTGGCTGGGGCCCCTGTGTGTAGCCTGGGATCCTGTGTGCTGCCTCGGGTCCCCATGCGCTCCCTGGGGCCCCTAGCACTGCCTGGGGCCCCTGTATGTTGCGTAGGGCCACTTTCTGCTGCCTCTGGCCCTCATGTGTTGCTTGGGGCCCTGTGCACGGCTTGGGGCCCTGATCTACAGCTGCTGTAGTATATGGAGGGGTATAATCTGGCCTAGGCCTGTTTATACCCCGGGGTATACTTTGGGCTAGGCCAGAATATACTCGGGGTATATTCTGGCCCAGGGGGGTATATTCTGGGCTAGCCCAGTTTATACCCCAGGGTATAAACTTGGCTAGGCCAGAATATACCCGGGGTATAATCTGGGCTAGGCCACTTTAACCCCGGGTATATTCTGGTCAGGGGGTTAGTCTGGCCTGTTACACCGGGGCGCAGGCTAGTACAAAACTCATACAATCCCAACAGCTGATATAGAAGTTCTGTACCTTCCCCTGGGTAGGCTGTGTTGGGTCAGCACACATTTCTCGCCTCACTGTCCACTCATTAGCCTCATGAACGTCCACTCTGAGAGCTCACAGGCTGTGTTAAATCTTCACACAGCTCTCTGCACAGCAGCTCCTGCTGCTGTCCTGACACACTCCACCCCCTCCCCACAGCCCAGGGCAGCTCATATCATCTCCTATTCACCCGCACACCTGGGCGTCAGTGCTTTCAAATCAGCACTCAGCTCCAGCAGCAGCTAACCCTGTGTGTGCTGCTACCGAGCAGAAGATACAATCTCCCATATGCTGTGTCCCGGTCAGGGGACACATCAAGGTCGCATCACCACAACATGATAGGTGTAAAGCAGGTGGAGATTCCAAATGGAGGAGGCGGCGATGAAGAATGAATAACGCCACCCAGGGGGCGTGTGCTGCTGCATGGAGGAGGGCTGAATGGAGCCTGGGCCGCCTTTTCAGTCCCCTGCCTCAGGGACTTCTGTAAGTTATAAGTTGTTTTTCTGCAGTTTTATAGGGCGGATTTAGCTCAGAGAGGGATGGATAGGAAGCAGCTAGGACGGTGCAGGGACAGGTAGTGATAGTGTAGGTACTTAGATCCAGGTGACAGGTTCCCTTTAAACACCTTCCTCATTCATTCAGGGTTTTTCCCCTTTTTCTTGGTTTCAACGAAGTAACTAGGAACACTCGACAGCTGATTAGGAAGCCAGGTCCGAGCTGTCATCTTTGTCCAGTGGTTTCGGTTATTCCAGCCTGCGCAGAAACCACTAGGGATCCTTAGGGGTATTTCACACTCAGCAACATCACTAACGATGTCGCTGAAAGGTCACAGGATTTGTGACGTAATAGCGACCTCGCTGCGTGTGACACGCATCAGCGATCTGGCCCTTGCTGTGAGATCGTTGATCATTACAAATCTTTCAGGACCATTTTTTGTTCATCACGCTCCCACAGGGCAGCATGCATCGGTGTGTTTGACACCTTAACAACGACATCATTAGCGACTTTGAACACGGCCATGTAGGCGTGCTTTTGCATTACCTTTCCTGTCGCCTCAGCTCCGATTGTTGCCCACTGCTGCGTTCTGATTGGGCAACTTAGTAGCGCTTTCGTCATTTGTTGCATAGCTACTTTGTTCCTGAGCGTGCTGGTTTGTGGAGCATAGTAGAGAGGTCTCCAGGCTGTGATACTACAACGCGTATACAGTAGGCATCCAATTATGATACTTGTAGCGCTTCCATTTTTAAGTCTATGACGTTATCTGCAATCGACCAATCAGAACGCACTAGCAAGCACCAATCGGGGCTGAGGGTGCGTGGTAAAGCACACCAAGGTGGCTGCAGCGTCAACCACCACACCCCTAACACAGGTGTGAGTCGTCAAATTAGCTGCGTATGACACGTCTCCAATAACCAGCGAGATCGTTATGCAGGTCTGTATCGTTGCTGCACCGTTGAGCAGATCTGACTGTTTAACATCTCAGGCCGGCTTCAGACTGCGTGTCTGATCTGATCCGTGCCTGTCCGCTTGAAGCAGACAGCCGCGGACCGGATCAGCACACAGGACTGGGGGCTATTATGCCCTCCGATCCTGTGTGCAGCCGCATGCAGCTGAACCAGCTGACAGGTCAGGACCGCGGCGCCCGCGGTCCTCACCTATTAGCAGCAGGAACTGCGTGCGGCTGCATACAGGATCGGAGGTCATAATAGCCCCCAGTCCTGTGTGCTGATCCGGTCCGCGGCTGTCTGCTTCAAGCGGACAGCTAAGGATCGGATCAGACACGCCGTCTGAAGCCGGCCTCACCAGCAACCACGTAGCGACACACTAGTGATCCCTGCCAGATCACATCGTGGTTGTGATCGCTGGAAAGTTGCAGCGTGTAAAAAGGGGCTTTAGTCTGTAGAGGAATCAGTTGGATCAGGTGTGTGCCATCGCTCTCTGCCTGCTAGCCTCCACTTAGTCCCCTTCTCAAGAAGCAAGGAGAGATCCATTACAGTTAGTGATTCTCTGAGAAAGGAAGGTGGGACCAGGAAAACCTAAGGGGTGGAGGGGGAGATTAGGTGTTAAAAATGAGAGTGGTGGGGAAAGTAGATGTAAAACCAACTAGACAGAGTAGCCCCCCCCCCCCCTTCCACCTTAGGCACAGCGATAAAAGTATATGTGAACACGTGTTTGTTATGGTGCAATAAATACCTTGCTCCATGGAAGCATGAGAGTTGTATCAACCTGCACTCATAGAATTAGGGGTTTCATTTTTATTTTAAGAGAATTACAACGCAAAAAAAAAAAAAAAAGGCTGTGCAGAGTGAGAGGATCAAGTGCGATAAGTGATCGTACGATACAGAAAACAGTTTCATAAAAGAAATGTAGCCATTCAATATAGTGTGATGAAGAGGGAAACAGAACAATAGAGTATAGAGAACATAGACTGCAAAGAGTAAAGAGTCTGCCACTGACTGGAAGGAAAGATTCAATTCACCTTTAACACCTCAACCGTGATAATCCCTATGTAGGCGCCAAGGTACAACTTGGCTTTAGAAGGAAATGGGTCATCAGAAAAGGACTTCTTTATATTCATGTTTTTTTAATTTTCAATGTCACTATATAAAAAATAAAAATCTTGCCATTTTCACCCTGACCAGAAGAAAAGTTCCTAAAAGCTGAACTACTTTGTTACAGAAGACTTTCCAGTAGTTTCATGATCATCACAGGCAGTAGGACAAACAGGATCCTGTGTTATCTACTGTATATAGAGATGTTATCAGTCATTGTACAGGAGGAGGTGAGCTGTGATATCATCTGTTGTGAATGGTGGATACTGTGTTATCACAGCTCACCTCCTCCTGTACAATGACTGATAACATCTCTATATACAGTAGATATCACCTATTGTGAAAGGTGGATCCTGTGTTATCAGTCATTGTACAGGAGCAGGAGGTGAGCTGTGATAACACCTCTATATACAGTAGATGACACAGGATCCTCCATTCACAATAGGAGGTGAGCTGTGATACCCCCTATTACTCGCAATCTCTTATTCAGAAATTAAAGGATACCTAATTTATACTTCTATACAAAAATTTCTATTGCTAATGTCCATTTACACAAGAGGAAATAGAAGTCCTTAATTACTCTTCGAGGCCAGGGTGAATATTGCCATTTATTTAAATAGTGATACAAAGAAAATGATACGAAAAAAATGTTTTCTTAATAGTTTTTAAAACGAACACTTAACCAACATTTAAAAAAAAAAATCCATTTTGATGACATTTTCATTCAGGGAACGGAAAGACTTGGATTTTGTAGTTTTCTAGAAACAGCGCCCCTCTTGCCCACAGGTTGTGTCTTGTATAGTAGGTATTCACCTAACCAGGACTGAGCTGCAGGAGTGGCACTGTTTCTTTTGGGGAGGGATGGGAATCCATTTTGTAATCTATTTCAACCCATTGAAATGAACCTTATAAAACTGTGGCAATAGTGACAATGCGAAATTATATTCAAGAGAGAAGTGTTCAAGCCCTACAATCGTGCAGTCAAATATGGTTAAAATACATTATGATGTGCAAAAGAAAAAAAAAAAAAAAAAATACAATATACAAAAGTGAAAATAGTAAAATAAACACATCCACATATACGAGTCACGTCCAGAGTGACATGAAAACTTAAAATAAAGTAATAACATCGAAAGAACAAAAAACACAATATACAATCTAAAAAAGTTGCATGCGAACCTGAACCAGTAGTTTCTCCCGACGCGCGTTGCGTTTCAGTAAACACTTGCATTCCCTATGTAACAATTTTGAGGCTTCTTTTCATTGTTCCTTGTTAATCTTCCTGGAAATGCACAGATACATTGACTGAGGCTGCGACCAATCTCCTAATGAAACAAACTGACATTTTCAGCACCGATTAGGGACAACGCCAACCGGCAACAATTCCAGGATGAGTAACAGAGGAAGAATACAAGACATTGCATGTGCCCTAATAAATAAGGACTCTGGAGCAGAGACTTTACAAAAACAAAATCACTCTGTAGTAATGCTTTGTATTGTGCCTCGGTTATTCTTCAGGGAAAAGCATAAATACTTTGACAAGTGGGTGTTACCCTTGTATTCTTCCCTATACAAAATCTAAGAATTCACACAGTCTAAAGATAAGATATATGGTAATGCCCGTCTGTCAAATATCTATAACCTTCCAGGAGGAGCAACAGACTAATGACACAAGGATGCCTCGGAATAGTTATTACATAGGAAATGCAGGGATTTAATAGAGGTGTCTGGAGAGAGTGTATGATGGCTAGAGATGGGAACGCTGGTGGGTGAAGATATCTACGTCAATGGGGAGGAGGTTCTCACCATCCTAATATTGTTTGTGTGCAAGGCTGGACAGCAATTCCTCCAATCAAAGGGTTAATCATCAATAAAAGATACAGCAGTCCAGGTACATGATGCAACGGAGTAAATCTATGGTGGTCGGAGTGAATCTTAGCAGTCATAGACCTGATGATCGCCGGTCAGCCGATCGTCGGCAGTGATCACAAAGTCTATGGTCGGCTCTCCAGTCCGGGGGCCTCATGCACTCGGGAAAATTATCTGCCGGCTATCCAGCGTCTGCGGAGGGCGGGGGGGGGTCGTCACTCATGCGGCAGGACAGGGCCACCGATCTCATCCAGATCTACTCATTGTCAAACTTGCTGTAGGGGTGATCCATATCCTGCAGGAGACCTGGAAATAATGACAAAGAAAAAAAAAGATTAGAAAATACAGTGAAACATGTGACGAACAAAGCACAGCGGAAGATGACCCAAAAAAAAAAAAAAAAAAATTAATTTATAGGAGGCAAACATCAGGGACATACAGATACTTCGGGTTCCAAGGCAATTATATAATTAGACCTTTGAGCGGTCACCACCATGCACTCTTCCTCTGTGTGCAGTCTCCTCCCCCTGTTCTGTCCTCTCCCCTCATGTTTGCTGTCCTTTGAGCAGTCTTCCCCTGTGTGCGGTCTCTCTTTCCATGCACTCTCCCCTGAGTGCGCCATCTTTCCCCTCACCATCCACTGTGTGTGCTCGGTGGCGTGCAAACATTTCCTCCTCCCGTATGTGGCCTAAAGTGGAACGCAAATGGGAGGAAGTAGGAAGGGACACCGGCCCCATGATGCGAGAATAGGAACGGGCTCGCAGACGCGCAGGTGCCATGTTTGGTCACCCAATCATGAGAGTATCCAAACATGGCGCCTGCACGTGCATTGAGAATGCGGCGTGCTCTGAAGACCCGGAGGACAGCAGCGGTGTGGGGCGGCATGTTAACATCACCTGGGTGTACCAATATGGCAGCCGCTTTGTTTTTTGTTTAATCTTTCATGCAGACTGATCATGAGCATGTCAGGTGAACCAATTAGCAGGAGAATATCAGGGTCATCCGGATACTCCCGATCCCAAGGCAATTATGTATGTAAACGTAAAAGTCCATCTTCAAAGTTCTGTTTTTTTTAACCACTAAACTCTTAAAATAAATAAATAAATAAATAATAAAGAAAATAATCTACACTTGGCGCTTGGTGTTACCATGTTTGAACCCAAAAACCACATACCAAATAAGAAGTTTTGCTTTAGCACAAAGTCTTAACGATGCAGGTTGTACAGTCTGCTGTGCGGAAGGTCAATGCTAGGCAATGGCACAGACAGATCCATATTAATGGCTTCCTGAGCGCTCCACAAATCACCCAGAAATCCTTGACAGGGAGACGGCTTTAAGGAACGTTTACTGCCTCCTATTTTGTGAGCGGCAGCAGGACGACGGGTTTACACTTCAACATAAAATCCTAATGAGTCCTGTATCCTCGAGCTATACTGCCACATACTGCGTGCACATTATACAGCCAGCGGCCACTTTCCAAGGTCCACCTCTAGTCCTACCCTTTAAAGGGTTGTCAATCAAAAACATGTCAATCTTTGTACCTTTAGGTGTGATTGAGGATTTGCGATGGCAACCACACCAGTAGTGTGAAACAGATGGAAGAAGGACAGTAGGATCTGACTACACCAGGTTTGTTGTCTGTTACTATGAAGACACAATTCTGTAGAGGAGCCATAGACCTAAATCCATATAGATTTTTTTTCCTCCAACTTTACCACATTATTTGTCCCGATGCCTTTATGAGACACTGCGGTCACACTCTCTCTTGAAGTACCTCCTTAAAATTAATCTCCCCAGGATATGCAAGAGGGGGTCATCACTGGGATCCGCATATTGCATGGTTCCATTCATTGACCTACATGAAAGCTCCAGAATTCGCTAAAAATACTCCATCACACCACCCTATCATTAGCAAGAGGTAGAGCCCTTCTTGAGAGGTTGGTTATGCCCCCAGGGTATGACCCACCTCTGCTGATCAATTATAGCACATCTTGGAGATATGTCAGAAAAGGAAATATCTGTTTGAGGTCAGCTATACTAAAATGGGGATTCTCTCCTCCCCATCCCCCAAATTCTCAGAATCGGAGGTCTCAGTTTAGACCCAAACTAAAAAATAAAATGGACTCTATTTTCTAGTGATTAGTTGGGAGAGGTTAAGTAAATGATGCAGTGCCAGTGGATACCACCAGGGCGGCAGCATCAGATGAACTGAGGAGTAATGATTATATTTTTATTTCACACCATTTCTTGTTCCAAGGCATTTATCTTCAAATCCAGGACAACCCAATGTTCATATTTTAATCACCGTGTTAATGTCCACAATTCTAATTTCTTAAAGAGGTTTTCCAGCCAAACAAAAGTATCCCCCTTCCCCTCCCCCAACAGCTCCTGTTCTATCACTCACCCAGGTCCTGGTCCTCTGCTTGCTTGTCCTGTTTTAAACCCATTCACATAGGTATTGGCTACAACAATGATCATCCTCAAACTACAGTAGTTATTTTTGACCTTTGCCTTTTTAAAGTTTTTTTTTTTTTTTTTACTTTATTTACTGGCTAGAAAACCCCTTGAACATCTGTAAAAAGTTCTATTTTTCCAATGCAGAGAGCCAAATTGCCTGCAAAGATAAGTATTTGGTGTTTTTTTATAAAAAAAAAAAAAAAAAAAAAAAAAAAAAAAAAAAAAAAAAAAAACAACCACCACATGCCCACTACCTGAGGCCACCACCAGGGGGAGCTCGGGTACTGATTGAGCTCAGTGCATGACTGTATGCGATAAGCTCCATCTAGTGGTGACTGCAGGTAGTCAGAGTATTCTCTTAAATCCATCTCTATGCAGAGGTTTTGGAGCTCTGTTTCTAACCTCTAATATTCAGTGTAAATTCGGATACTCCATGAAGAAAAAAAAAAAAAAAAAAAACCAAAACAACACCTTCCATCCTGGAGCGGTTAGTGTAATAATGCCACAAAAGCAGGTAGTAACAGGTGCGAGGGTGATTATTTCTGTGTCCCCGGTGTTTGCCTTGATTCCTGGCTTTATGAGAACACACACAGACCTTCTCCGCTATTTGTACAGATTGAGCCGCTTGTGTAAAGTTCACTCTCTTTTGTATCATCGGAGGCTCGGGACCCCGCACCTGACATTATAAAAATTGCTTTGCTCTCCAGTTCCCGGCAGCGTCACAGACCGCGCGGCAAATCTTTATATTGAGTAATTGGCAAAGTACAAGAAGGCGAAGGGAGATTTATACCAGTTGACTTCACCGAGGGACGTGAAAAATCCCGGTTAAATTTAGATGAAGATAACAGATCGTTTCACGAATCAGATGAATAAGCGGAATTTTTACTTATTCATTTTTTTAATTCACTAGCGATTTCAACAAAATAGAATACAAAAAAATAAATAAATAAAAATATGGGGGTAAGAGGAGAAAAAAAAAAAAAAAAAAAAAAAGGTGCAGGAAACAAGAAATAAACAAAACCCAATAATAGTGATGAGAGAGGAGTCGAGCAACTCCTGATTCAGGCCCTCCCGCTTCCTTTTCACAGCTTTTTATTGGGGGTCAAAAAAGTTGGACTCTCGTACAAATATGCATACATGCATACATACATACATACATACATCTCATAGGTGCTTGTGTATCCCCATCTTCTTTAAAGTAATGCACCTCTATTTGTATGACAGCTGCAGCCAATCACTGCACTTACTGCAGCAGTCATACCTCGTCCAAACCAGCACGGGACATGGAGCGCGGAACAACGGAGCGGCGAGGGAGGTTAGTTATATTTCGGGACGGTCTTTTGGGGAAATAAAAGGCCGAGAAGCCATTTTAACAGAAACTTTCAACAAAGCGTCTATCCTCCCAGTGCCACTTTCTCTCCACACCAGGCAATCTCCATACATAATTACCATCTAAATTATATGAGAAAAGCTGGTTGGGTCAAACTAGGAAAAAAAAATAAAAAAATCCGGCATACATATTAGCGTATCCCCAACAGATGAGCCTGAGCTGACATTTTGTTGTCTAATCTTCTGAGCCCGAGTTAATAAAGCTCTTCTCGTTCTGTCACTCATCCTTATTAAAGAGCAAATTAAGTTGGACATGGAGGAGACGAGACCCCAGAAGAACAATGTCAGATCCTGCACAATTCCCATCTGCATAAAAAGGAAATTATTCATTATATCCAGCCGTCGTTTTTACGGAAAAAAAGTAACAGAAAATGAATCCGAGCTGGGGAAACAAATCCAGCAAATAAACTTCAATAGGCTGCGCGGAAAGGCCCCGCTGCTCCCCGGCGGTGTCCGCCAACCCCGCAGAAAGATTACACCGCGCAGACATTAAGCTCCTCTGCAAAACGTTTAACGCACGCAGCAGAGATTAAACGTCAACCCAAGCCGAAGTCTTTCTACTGGGACACCGGATTATAGAAAAATGCCTACGACAGGATTTATGGAGCATTGACCGTGGCAGTCATTATACAGGACACTTACACTCTGACATCATTAAATAATGAAAATTCTCAAGCAACCCCCCCCCTCCCTTCTTAAAAATTGTAAACTTCCTCTATTTCCTCTATGTGCCGCCAAAAGCAGCAGCAGCGCCACCACAAGAAGCAGCAGCGCCACCACAAGAAGCAGCAGCGCGCCACCACAAGAAGCAGCAGCGCGCCACCACAAGAAGCAGCAGCGCCACGTACCACAACCAAACACCACAAAAACCACCACTGGATGCTACTAATTTGGCAGCTTTAACTGACACTGCTCATTTAGGGTATGGATCTAAGCGATAAGGTTTCTCCTAATTGACATGCGAGTGACATGCCAGTATGAGAAGACAAATGCTGCAATGCCTCTCTGGGAAAGTATGCAAGATGGTCTCTTCAGAGAGTTAGAGGACTTGACTCTAGAGCCACCTATTGGAAGTATCAATCCTAAAAGTAAGTAATTATTCACCCTTTAACGAGCCCTAACTATATGACTCATGACATAGGCCAAACGACAATCTCAATTTGCAGCGTTCAGGGTATTGATCCTCGTCAGAACAAAGTATGAGATCTGATTTGTTTAGGTGAGAGGCTAAGAGATATCTAAGGGGAAAGGTTTCTCCTTGTGGAGAGTTACATGTCAGGTTTGCCATGGCATTATGAGAACTTAATTGGCATGTCACTCTCCACAGGGAGGAACCTTACCGCTTCAATCCCAGTCTTAACCGCTCACCTAGCCAAACCAGATCTCATACTATGAAATTTTGAGGGGCAATATCCCGAATCACATCATATGACAAGGCTCGTTAAAGGGTCAATATTGACTTTTAGTATTGCCACTTCCAATAGGTGGCACCAGTCTGTTCTCTCCCTCTCTAAAGAGACAATTTCCACAAGCCAAGTAGGGACACGTCACATTGACAAGGAGAATGGCAATACCCAGCTTTGATTTTTTTTGCCTTGTTAAATAGAGGAAAAACAGAGGAGCAAAATGACTAAAGTAAATGGAGGCTGAGTATCTACTAAAACAGACATGTCAGGCGAGCCGACAGAACTCTGAAGACGAGCACAGAATTTGGGGGGGAAGGGGGGCAGACAGACCACCCAAGAGCCATAGACATCAGCTGAAACCATGATGTGTAATTGACCAGACGAGTTTGTGGTGGTACACGGACACCCATCAGAACAAGCAGGTAAAGGGGTGGAGCAGCAGATTAGGACTCCGAGGAGGCAGGAGCGGAATAGATTGGGACAGGATGAGCAGAGATAACACTATACACACACACACACACGGATTGACCGCTACGCAGCTTCCCGGTCATGTAAGAGGGTCTTTCCAACACTCATCTATAACATTTCTCTTGGATATTAATATTTTATGGATTTCCAAAGACAAAGGGTCAGCAACACAGGGAAGTGACTGTTTGCTGAGGGTCATCGTCCGCAGCCGAACAAATAAGTCCCGCTATCAGCGCTCAGCTGAGGTTTTACATTTAGCGCTCGCAATCCCGAGATGACAGCGGAAAGGTCATCAGATTGTGAAGACCGTAATCTTCCAAAGCAAATAATCAGACATGTGCAGAGGACTCACAATGACGTAAAATTATAGGGCTGATGCTACAAAGAAAGGACAAAGTATATAAAACTACAATAGAAGTCTAAGCTGTCTATATTGTAGTAGTAGTTAGTCATCCACCTGCTGCTTGCGCTTTATACCATACTTTAACCTGCAACTCTGCTTCTTCTGATTGGCTTCTGTATGTCTGCATCAGCCCCGGACGAACAAGTATATTAGGATTATAAAATATAAAAAAAAATATATTAAAAAAATAAATCAGAATATAGGATTAGCAGGTACTAGGGTTGAGTAAAAACAAGATCAGGAGATGGGTCCAGCAGCCACACTGATAGTCCATGGACACTGCACTAAAGTAAGTCGTGATACACCCCCCCGCCCTTCCCAAGACCACCTCTGACTAGTTAAGAAGACATGTAAGTGTTGCACCTTATAGGAATGACTTTGCAGCAGACCTGCTAATCAGAGGCAGCACCAGGGACACAGCAGGTAAAAGGAGTGCGATGAAACAGTCATTACATCATCTGTTCCCTGCTTATTCTGTCCCACTCCACACAGGAAAGCAGACAAGTGAGCTGCAAAAGGTAAGAAGCATATGCTGCATGTATCCATTTTATAGCATGGTCTCATCTTGGTCTCCATCAGTACTAAGCTGTCATTATGTTGCCTGCTCTATGCCTATTCTGTCCCAGTCTACACAGCAAAGCTGACAAGTGAGACGCAAAGGTTAGGTAGTGTAGGCTGCTTGTATCTTAATTTTCATAGTCTGGTCTCATCTTGGCCTTCAACAGTGCAATGAAGTTGCCATAACATTGCCTGTTCACTGCTTATTCTGTTCCAGTTTATACAACCAAGCTGACAGGTGAGCTGCTGAAAGGAATACATGTATGACGTTGGGTCCGTTTCTTATTCTTATGTACTTGTCTCATTTTGGCCTCCAACAGTGCAATAAAGTAGTCATTATGTCATCAGTTCCCTGCTTATTCTATCCCAGTCTACACAGCACAACAGACAAGTGAGCTGTAGATAACAAGCGTACGCAGCTCCCATCAGTTTCTTATTCTCATAGACTGGTCTCCTCCTTGCATCCAACTGTGTAATGAATTTATAATTACGTTACATGTTCTCTGCCAATTCTGCCCCAGTCTACACAACAAACCTGACAAGTGAGCTGTAGAAGGCAAGTACTATCTGTATGTAGCTTCTATCCGTTTTATTCTTATAGACTGGTCTCATCCTTGCCTCCAACAGTGCAATGGAGCGTCCATTATGTTGCCTGTTCTGTACTAATTCTGTCCCAGTCTACACAGCAAAGCAAAGCGAGCTGTAGAAGGCAAGATGTGTACACCTAGTGTGTCTGCCTCAGTGGCCAGCATGAAAGTTGCACTATTAAGACGACTCATCTGTACAGGTCTAGAAACTTCTTGTAGAAATTACATATTACATTTGTGCCAAGTGTGCAGCTTCCAAAAAAATCTGAAAAAAAAAAAAAAAAGAAGGATGGAAAACCTTCAGCTGAGGAAGTGTATACACTTACCGTATTTCTTCCGGATCTCGTTATGCTTTATGGTCCTTTCGTTCTTTCTGTAGGTAAATAATTAAAAAGAACAATTTGTAAATTCATACAGATTAGGATCCCGCTCACATTGCACCAACGCAGTCTAGGAGGTAGGAACATTTCTGGGCTGGTTTTGGGTCCACTTTTACAGGGTTAATAGATAAAGGGGTAATTGACAAACTCTGTGTTTTAATTTTGAGAAATAAAACTAAACAAATATACAGGTGTCCATGTCCTATGTGACAAGAGGGGCCCCTCCGGATACAGGGCCCCCCCTGGACAAGACCAGTATTTGTGTTCTTGCAGATGTAGGGTCTTCAGGGAAACATCACTTGGCCTGGAAGTTAAAGGACGTAGATGAATGACTGCAATGTTAAACCTGCAACACTTATAACGTAATACTGCTCCAGTGCCTTCGTGAACTCGTCACCCCAATTAAAAAATCAAAAGAGGGATGAGACGGGAATATGAAGGCGAAAAAGACCGAGATTTACACAATGGAAGGAAGAGCGGAGGAGCGAAAGATCAAGAGTAAAGGGACGGCCGGACAGCGGAGCCGGGAAATAACTTATTACAGCTATAGGATTGCATCAAAAAGTTCAAATAGGAAAGTTTATAATCTGACAAAAGCCAATCTGACCAGTGGAAAGCCTGCCCAATGCCAGTGTATCCATCCAATAGAAACGTGCCCAATAGCAATCCATCCATCCAATAGAAACGTGCCCAATAGCAATCCATCCATCCAATAGAAACGTGCCCAATAGCAATCCATCCATCCAATAGAAACGTGCCCAATAGCAATCCATCCATCCAATAGAAACGTGCCCAATAGCAATCCATCCATCCAATAGAAACGTGCCCAATAGCAATCCATCCATCCAATAGAAACGTGCCCAATAGCAATCCATCCATCCAATAGAAACGTGCCCAATAGCAATCCATCCATCCAATAGAAACGTGCCCAATAGCAATCCATCCATCCAATAGAAACGTGCCCAATAGCAATCCATCCATCCAAAAGAAACGTGCCCAATAGCAATCCATCCATCCAATAGAAACGTGCCCAATAGCAATCCATCCATCCAATAGAAACGTGCCCAATAGCAATCCATCCATCCAATAGAAACGTGCCCAATAGCAATCCATCCATCCAATAGAAACGTGCCCAATAGCAATCCATCCATCCAATAGAAACGTGCCCAATAGCAATCCATCCATCCAATAGAAACGTGCCCAATAGCAATCCATCCATCCAATAGAAACGTGCCCAATAGCAATCCATCCATCCAATAGAAACGTGCCCAATAGCAATCCATCCATCCAATAGAAACGTGCCCAATAGCAATCCATCCATCCAATAGAAACGTGCCCAATAGCAATCCATCCATCAAGAAACGTGCCATAGCAATCACCCGCAATCCCAATCCCATCAGAAACGTGCCCAATAGCAATCCATCCAATAGAAACGTGCCCAATAGCAATCCATCCATCCAATAGAAACGTGCCCAATAGCAATCCATCCATCCAATAGAAACGTGCCCAATAGCAATCCATCCATCCAATAGAAACGTGCCCAATAGCAATCCATCCATCCAATAGAAACGTGCCCAATAGCAATCCATCCATCCAATAGAAACGTGCCCAATAGCAATCCATCCATCCAATAGAAACGTGCCCAATAGCAATCCATCCATCCAATAGAAACGTGCCCAATAGCAATGCATCCATCCAATAGAAACGTGCCCAATAGCAATGCATCCATCCAATAGAAACGTGCCCAATAGCAATGCATCCATCCAATAGAAACGTGCCCAATAGCAATGCATCCATCCAATAGAAACGTGCCCAATAGCAATGCATCCATCCAATAGAAACGTGCCCAATAGCAATGCATCCATCCAATAGAAACGTGCCCAATAGCAATGCATCCATCCAATAGAAACGTGCCCAATAGCAATGCATCCATCCAATAGAAACGTGCCCAATAGCAATGCATCCATCCAATAGAAACGTGCCCAATAGCAATGCATCCATCCAATAGAAACGTGCCCAATAGCAATGCATCCATCCAATAGAAACGTGCCCAATAGCAATGCATCCATCCAATAGAAACGTGCCCAATAGCAATGCATCCATCCAATAGAAACGTGCCCAATAGCAATGCATCCATCCAATAGAAACGTGCCCAATAGCAATGCATCCATCCAATAGAAACGTGCCCAATAGCAATGCATCCATCCAATAGAAACGTGCCCAATAGCAATGCATCCATCCAATAGAAACGTGCCCAATAGCAATCCATCCATCCAATAGAAACGTGCCCAATATCAATGCATCCAACATAAACCTGTCCAATAACAATCTAACCAAAAGAAACCTGCTCAATACCAGACAATCCAAAATCTATGGCTTCCAGACAAGAGCCCTGTGGATCTTGCCCATCTCTGGCATGTCAAGATTAGTTGTCTCCTCCACAAACATTACTGCACAGCATAACACAAGATTGAAGTGGACGCCTACTGGGATGCTGCAAGTAGCAGGGTGGTGTTCCTATCCAGAGACCTGAAAATGTTTTTGCCTTTGCTCAATTTATCATACACCTACGGGAGGTGTAACAGGACCTGGAAAGTGCAAATTTCTAAGAAAAACATGGTGATCAAGAAATATTAGTTAAAGTGATTTTCAAAGACATTGGTGGAAAAGTAAGGAACCACCCCTTCACTCCAGCACAAAAGGTCTGTTGGACTTTGCAAGCTTATCGGCTCCATTGTATTAATAATTATGGAAATACTACATGTACTAGCCCCATACAAATCACCAAAATTGTGGGAGCAAGCCACATGCCAACCTAGGTCCCAATTTGTTTTAGCACCTGGGGAGAACAGCTAGCAGAAGCCAGCTAGGGAAATCATGTTTGACCTCAGAGTAGAGGAAATCCAGCGCGATTGGATGGGACTTCCTGAAGAAGGGAGTTAGGACAAGTCATAGCTTTGGGGAATATTTAAACTTAGAGGCGGGGATTCTGGGACAACCAGGGGACGGAGTAAGTGGCCAGCCTAGGGAATAAGAACGACAGCCCACGTCCCTCCCTAGAAAAAAGTAAGGCGGCACTCACCATAATTTTGCAGCTGATCCTTTATTTCATGCAATCATCCTACCATCACGTCCGCCGATCCCCACTCCCTACTCTGATCGTCCAACACCTTCATGGTAGGATGATTGCATGAAAAAGGATCAGCTGCAAAATATGGCGAGTGCCGCCTTGCTTTTTCCCATTCGTTATCAAAAGAACTTTATGAGGCTTATCCTTGGCGAGGAACACCCTTTATTTGAAGGGTATCCAGGTGGAAACATATGGTTATACACTTACATAGCCTCTTGTTACCTGTAAGTGCCCGGTTATATGCTACATTGACACAGCATTATTATATACTAGATGGTGGCCCGATTCTAACGTATAGGGTATTCTAGAATAGGTATGTAGTTGACATACTGTGACAGAACTTGTTCAGTCAACGTGAGTGAACTAATATATATTAGGAGGGGCGGGGGTTTTGGCTGCAGGGAGCTCAGGCAGGAGGAATGGGGGGCTGTAGCTGGGCTGCACATTGGCATGGAATTCGAACTTTGAATTCTCACACCTACTTGCATAGTCTGCGCTCATGAGCGGCCTCTGTCTGGCGCGCGATTTCTGTGATCAACAGACGCCTTAGACAATTATATAGAAGATCTACATCCAATATCACCAGTTACAGGCCAGGAATATATATAGTAGCCTCTGCCGCACTTATCCATGGTCAATGCATACTATATAAACCTCCAGACAGTCGCTGCCAAAGTTCCCCAAGGCATGGTTCAGAATACATGAAATTGCTACATTCATGGTATATGGGATGCCTTCTGATAGCAAAGTACCACTTTGAGGAGTGGGGTTGGGGGGGGCCTTTCTTCAGCAAGCCCATCAGGGTAGTATAGTAGGAGAACAACAACAAAAGAGCAACAGTCAAGAAGAAGACGAACAAGAAGCAGCAGCAGCTTTCTGTATATGAAAGAAAAAGTAATTGGCTAAAAAGAAACCGGACTACTCCTTTACGTTTACCTTTTCCCACACGGATTATTATATTTCCTACAGAAATGGGTCAGGATGACAAGCGATGACTTCCTGAATGTAAAAGTTGTCTGTATCTAAAAAAGCATAAAAAGGGCCCAGAGGAATAGAAAGTTTGATTTCTTGGATTGTTCACGGTCAAGTAACCGAGGAAAGTGATATATTGGCGGAGTAAACTTCCATCCATGAGATGCCGCCCTCCTGGTGCGGAGTCTCTGCTCAACAAAGGGCCGGCAACATCACTTCGTGACAAATAGGTTATTTCAACCAAAATGCAATTTCGTGTCTGTTGGCGGAGAGAAGTGGCCGGCACATCCCGCAAGTCAGGTCCTTCTCTGTTCATCCTATTAATTTGTGAGCTGTGCGATAGGATTCATTTGGAGGACGGCGTCCCGATAGCATTGTGCGGCTGAGAAATATAAAAAGGAGGGAGGAAAAAAAAAAAAAAAGCGAATATTATACTAAGGAAACTTCATTATTGTAGCTCGGGATCTTCACGAGGAGGAACGTAATGTGTCCTTAATGGGTTTGAAAATACATGATTGCCGGAATGATTAACGCTCCTGTTTTGCATATGCAATCAGACCAGCTGTGACAGGCGGATTGAGAAGTAGCAGGGCTGTCAGAGTCAGATTTGGGTGATGAAACACAGATTTTGGCCCCAAAAAGAGCCAAAAATAAAAACATGAATCCAATAGACCAGAAATTCCATTTGTTTGGCATGCACTTGAATAATTTTATGACAGTCCAGTAATCCAGAACACTCAACGAGCTGCCAGATAGTTTACAATCTGGGATGTTTCACCAAGTCTTCTTTCAACTGTGAAGGTCTCCTCTCTTTCCAGGAGATTTGGCAAGTGTAGAGAAGATTTAGGGAATCTGTCAGCAGGCTTTTGAAATCTCATCTGACAGCAAAACAACGTAGACAAAGAAAGGCGGAATCCAACGATGTATCACATTGTGTAAGAACGGCTGCAGCCGTTCTTACACAAAGAATTTAGTTTTAGCAACACAGCAGAGCTGCCCCCGCCTACATCAGGCTCTGTATAGATTGTACATTGAGTGAGGTTTCAATCACAGCAGGAGGTGTGTCAGACTGCCTTGAGCATGACATTCTAGTCCTGTAATGGTAATCACCAGGTAATAAAACCTTTAGTTTACAAAAACAATTACACAGAGCCTGATAGCGAGTTGCTTTTCAAATTTATTTTTTAACCCTTATAGAATGCTGTCCTCCTCTTACATAGCAAAAAGCTGCTGACAGATTCCCTTTATAAATAGTAGCATAGGGAGTTTTCATGTTTAACAGGACCAGTCTTCTGTCCGTTCACAAAAGTCTGCTTAGTCAAGGTCCGGAGAATTGAGCATAGCGCTCCCTTTACTGAACCCTAAACAGTGACACCAAGACGCATGGCGGAGTCTGGTATTGCAGTTTATCCCATTCATTGCGGTACATGGTACAGAGGATGGGAGCGTCGCCAATCAAATACAAAACTGATTATTTTTCACATTTTTCTAATTTTTACCATCTAAGGGCCCTTTCACATCAGCGGTTTTTTCAAATCGCGGCAGATGCGGTGAAAAAACTGCATCTGCCGCGATTACCGCATACCGGCTGCACTTGCGGCACGGTAGCGGTAAACGCCATACAAGGTATAGGCGAACTTGCGGCGGTTTATTTCGCGCCCGCACCTGCCAAGACCGCACCTGCCGCAAGTCCGCCTATACCTTGTATGGCGTTTACCGCAAGCACGCCGCAAGTGCAGCCGGTATGCGGTAATCGCGGCAGATGCGGTTTTTTTCACCGCATCTGCCGCGATTTGAAAAAAAAAAAAAAAAAAAAAAAAAAAAAGGCTGATGTGAAAGGGCCCTTAGATAAACAAAAAAAAAAAAAAATATAATATATATATTATATAACTGGAGTGCCGAAGTTTTTGTTTTTCCCTCCCCTTCTTCCAAGAGCCATAATGTTTTATTTTTCCGGCAATAGACTTGATTTTTTATTTGCGGGACGAGTTGCACTTTTGAATGAAATAAATTTTACCAATTTAGTGTACAGGACAACAATGAACTTGCAAAAAAAAAAAAAAAAAAAAAAAACTAAAACTAAAACTATTACACGTTTGATTTTTGGATTTTTTTTATTTAGAATGTTCAGTATATGGTAAATCTGACGTGTCGGTGTGATGCCTCGGGTCGGTACGAGTTTGTAGATAACAGTAATAGTATACATGTTTGGTAAGTGGTAAAAAACAATTCAGTAGTTTAAAGGGAACCTGTCAGGTGGTTTATGCCCCCCCCAGCTATCACTGTCTGTAGCTGCAGCTTCATAGTACTATTGTAATCATCCGTCTGAGCGCATAGTGTAATGGCAAAGGTGAAAAAAAAAGCATTTATACCCTTACATTTCAGTCCACACCTTGAAGGAGGAGACTGTCTGGCAGGATAATAGTTCTCACTATTAACTTGCATGGCTAAAAGGACCTGTGTGATGTAACGATCATGTGACCATAGTGGGTGGAGCTAAGCAAGCAAACTCATTGTTATAGGGACTTAGCTCCGCCTATTGTAGTCACATGGTTATGACATCACATCAGGTCTCCCAACATGTTCTAACATAAAGGCTGAAATGTTAACTATTAACCTGGCAAACAATCTCCGTCCTCCAAGCTGGAGACTGACTGCCTCATTACATAAGGAAATGTAAGAGTATAAATTTTTTTCCCCTTTCACATTACACTATGAGCTCAGACAGGGATGATTAGACTGGTATTCTAAAGCTGCAGCAACACAGTGATAGCTGGGGGCATAAACTAGCTGACAGGCTCCGTTTAAGAAAAATAAGTGCACTCGTGCCATTTTCCGATACCCTAGTGTTCATTTTTTCTGGATCTGGGGCTGTGTGACTGCTTATTTTTTTGTGGCTTGAGCCAACATTTCTAATGATACCATTTATGGGTAGATGCGCCGTTTTGATCGCCCGTTATCGCAATGTTGCAGCAACAAATACACAAACTTAATTTTTGCCGTTTGGACTTTTTTTCCCCATTACACAGTCTACGGATGTTTAATTGATCTTATATTTTGATGGATTTTGTATCGCCACGTTCAGAAATGCCCAATCTTAACTATTTTTTTCAAAAACGTTTTTTTTTTTGCCCCCTAGGGGCCTCAGTGCTGCACAAACCGATCGCTTCTCCTGTGTACAGATGAGCTGCTGCACATCTGAACACAGGAGAAATCATCACTTTCTGCAGTTAACGCACCTTAGGGCTCACCGGCAGGAGGCGATTGCAGACAGGTTCTGGGGTCAACACAGGACCCCGGGCTCCCAAGGTAACAGCAGATCCAATACCGGCAGGGAACGGCACAATCCTCGCCGTGGTGATTTAGATCACGCTGTAAGTGATTGGCATCAGGATCCAAAGGGTTACAGCGCTGATTGGATCAGTGCTATTAGCTACAAAGATGTGTGGGGGAAGATGCAAGCTCAGCGCTTAGGCTCGCATCAGGGGGCGAGAGACACGGCCAAGGGAATATATATTCCCTTAGTCATAAAAGGGTTACCTGTAAAATTCCCCACCACTCCAATGCTCCATTTTATTGTCATCTTGTCTGCCTGCGAACAGCAGAACTGAAGCGCCGAGGATGTAGCACAGTTTGTTTGTTTTTTTCCAGAAACTTGGAAAACCCCTGTTGAAGTTCTTTTGACGCCTTCCCCTTAGGCAATAGACAAAAACTTGCATTACTGCTTTGCGCCATGAAATATTTGATTCATAGACCCCTCACCCAATTATGTCATCATGCACGACATAACTGTTTTGCTTCTCAGACCTTTTTTACGAAATATTAATGCATTGGTTAGTGAAAAAGGCAGCTCAGGCCCAGGGTGGTTAAGGAATGAGCGGCTCTTCGGGGCCCGACATAACTCAGGCCCGGGATTTACAATACTGTCACTTAATGACGTTCAGACATTTCTCACCGCCGGTGTTGCTGAGCACAATCTGCGATTTTGGTAGTAAATAAGGGGAGCGGAGAACAAGGCAGGTCTAATGAATTAGTGAACTGTGGCTGTGGATTTTCAGGACGTATTAGGTCTGATGCAAATCCATAACGTTCCCCTGACAAAGGCCTTTTAATGAATTTTTGATATATCTATGCAGAACAACTGTGCGAGGCTGCACCGCGGCCACCAGGAGATCGAAAAACTGCCGTTAGATATTAGCAATAAAAGGATGGACTGGTATTAGTACAATGGGGTCAAAAAATGGAGTAGAAAATGGCAGCAATTCGCCATCCAGAAAAAACAACTTTATTTTGTGAACTGTATGACAACCGGTAACATTGTTGTGCTTGGAAGGATAAGCGGGGCAAGCAGACGATGGCAGTTTCAAGCAAATACAAAAGTTGTAGTAGTCACATATAGACTGAGTAGATATACGTTAGAGTAGAACTGCTCAAATAATGGTGGGCTTAAACGACATTAATGTGTATGGGGACTACCCTACTGCCTTTTTCCCAGTAGTAGCAGCAGCATAATGGTGCCAGCCACCACCTTTCCTCCAGTAGTAGCAGCAGCATAATGGTGCCAGCCACCACCTTTCCTCCAGTAGTAGCAGCAGCAGCATTATGGCGCCAGCCACCACCTTTCCTCCAGTAGTAGCAGCAGCAGCAGCATTATGGTGCCAGCCACCACCTTTCCTCCAGTAGTAGCAGCAGCATTATGGTGCCAGCCACCACCTTTCCTCCAGTAGTAGCAGCAGCATTATGGTGCCAGCCACCACCTTTCCTCCAGTAGTAGCAGCAGCATTATGGTGCCAGCCACCACCTTTCCTCCAGTAGTAGCAGCAGCATTATGGTGCCAGCCACCACCTTTCCTCCAGTAGTAGCAGCAGCATTATGGCGCCAGCCACCACCTTTCCTCCAGTAGTAGCAGCAGCATTATGGCGCCAGCCACCACCTTTCCTCCAGTAGTAGCAGCAGCAGCATTATGGTGCCAGCCACCACCTTTCCTCCAGTAGTAGCAGCAGCATAATGGCCCCAGCCACCACCTTTCCTCCAGTAGTAGCAGCAGCAGCAGCAGCATTATGGTGCCAGCCACCACCTTTCCTCCAGTAGTAGCAGCAGCAGCAGCATTATGGTGCCAGCCACCACCTTTCCTCCAGTAGTAGCAGCAGCAGCATTATGGTGCCAGCCACCACCTTTCCTCCAGTAGTAGCAGCAGCAGCATTATTATGGTGCCAGCCACCACCTTTCCTCCAGTAGTAGCAGCAGCAGCATTATGGTGCCAGCCACCACCTTTCCTCCAGTAGTAGCATCACTGCTATGATATCAGTCACCTTTTCCCTCCAGTAGTAGCAGCAGCAGCAGCTTTATGGTGCCAGACACCACCTTCCCCCCCCCATAGTAGAAGCAGTACTGTCATTCCAACCATTCCTTTCCCCCATAGTAACAGCAGCACTGGGGTGTCAGCAACCATCTTTCATCCAGTAGTGGCAGCAGCATTTGACTTGCCCATATACCATGACCCCTGGAAATACGCCCTCTGCTGGCCATCTTTAAGCAGGAGCTCATAGAGGATAACAGTAGGTTAAGGTTTCACTCTGAGTAAAATTTAATGCGCCCGATATGCCAGGAATTGAATTCACGAATGTGTCAAGGTCATAAAAGTGGACTTTATTTAAAAGGAGAGGTTTTTAATCTTCCATGTATAAAAAGTCAAGAAAAAGAAATAAAAAAAAAAATGGAGCTCTGAGAAGTATCCCAGCACTTTGTCAGCAGAGTTCAACTTGAAGAATACTAAAGATTTAGACGGCTGATAACAGCGAACAATAGACAGCAATGACCCCACTGCCTGCAAACACCTTAATAACTCGTCTGTAACAGACAATTAGATGCAATCTGAACGCAACGTTTTATGTTCTGACGATTTTGCTCATTGCATTTAATGCATTATCTGAACACTCGGCGGGTCCTGAACACGTCAGAGCAATGCCGGAGGGGGAACAATCCAATGAAACATCAGTCCATTAGGCATGAAAAAGGTTTCCTTCCATCAGCACTTGAGCCGAGAATAAACAGAGTGAGTGAGCCGGACACGGCAGCAGCCATCTGTTCCTCTAAGTGACTGTGTACAGCGGTAATCAGGAGATAGGGCGAGCGACGTAGGCGGCACGATTTACTGTTATGCCATGTTCTCTACAGTAATGGGCACAACATGGCACATCAGGGTCCAGGGGCAAATAAACATCATGCATCTCTTCTCTTATGTAAAAGACCTTTAACTCTGATTTCCATGTTCAAAACCCACTAATTAGAATAGTCATTGTTGTATATATGGTCAGTATTATAGCAGTTATATTCTTGTATATAGGGACAGTATTATAGTAGTTATATTCTTGTATATAGGGGCAGTATTATAGTAGTTATAATTCTTGTACATAGGAGCAGTATTATAGTAGTTCTATTCTTATACATAGGGGCAGTATTATAGTAATTCTATTCCTGTATATAGGAGCAGTATTATAGTAGTTATATTCTTGTACATAGGGGCAGTATTATAGTAGTTATATTCTTGTACATAGGAGCAGTATTATAGTAGTTATATTCTTGTATATAGGAGCAGTATTATAGTAGTTATATTCTTGTACATAGGGACAGTATTATATAGTGGTTATATTCTTGTATATAGGGGGCAGTATTATAGTAGTTATATTCTTGTATATAGGGGGCAGTATTATAGTAGTTTATATTCTTGCATATAGGAGCAGTATTATAGTAGCTATATTCTTGTACATAGGGACAGTATTATATAGTGGTTATATTCTTGTATATAGGAGCAGTATTATAGTAGTTATATTCTTGTACATAGGGGCAGTATTATAGTAGTTATATTCTTGTATATAGGAGCAGTATTATAGTAGCTATATTCTTGTACATAGGGACAGTATTATATAGTGGTTATATTCTTGTATATAGGAGCAGTATTATAGTAGTTATATTCTTGTACATAGGGGCAGTATTATAGTAGTTATATTCTTGTATATAGGGGCAGTATTATAGTAGTTATATTCTTGTACATAGGAGCAGTATTATAGTAGTTATATTCTTGTACATAGGGGCAGTATTATAGTAGTTATATTCTTGTACATAGGAGCAGTATTATAGTAGTTATATTCTTGTATATAGGGGCAGTATTATAGTAGTTATATTCTTGTACATAGGGGCAGTATTATAGTAGTTCTATTCTTATACATAGGGCAGTATTATAGTAATTCTATTCCTGTATATAGGAGCAGTATTATAGTAGTTATATTCTTGTACCTAGGAGCAGTATTATAGTAGTTATATTCTTGTACATAGGGGCAGTATTATAGTAGTTCTATTCTTATACATAGGGGCAGTATTATAGTAATTCTATTCCTGTATATAGGAGCAGTATTATAGTAGTTATATTCTTGTACCTAGGAGCAGTATTATAGTAGTTATATTCTTGTACATTGGGCAGTATTATAGTAGTTATATTCTTGTACATAGGGCAGTATTATAGTAGTTATATTCTTGTATATAGGAGCAGTATTATAGTAGTTATATTCTTGTACATAGGGACAGTATTATATAGTGGTTATATTCTTGTATATAGGGGGCAGTATTATAGTAGTTATATTCTTGCATATAGGAGCAGTATTATAGTAGCTATATTCTTGTACATAGGGACAGTATTATATAGTGGTTATATTCTTGTACATAGGGGCAGTATTATAGCAGTTAGGTCAAGAAATATTTCGACCGTGACCGATCTTCCTGATTTCAGCTCTGTAACGGGGCTTTCACACTTCGTTTTTTTCCTGATCTGGGAGATCAGGAAATACCCAGATTCTTACAGGATTCATTTTTTTGCCCATTCACTTTAATGATTTCAGGAAAAAAATCTGAAGCAACAAGAGATTCTACCTGACAACATTAAAGTGAATGGGCACAAAAATGAATCCTGTAAGAATCAGGGTTTTTCCTGATCTCCCAGATCAGGAAAAAAAACACAAGTGTGAAAGGCCCCTAAGCCACTACTGATTCAAAATGCAACAACTGAGATGCATTTAAAGTGGAGATTTTTCAGGTTTAATAATAATAGAGTTGAACAAAAACATCCTGGGAATCGTTCAGGAATTGAAACCATTTTTCTATAAAGTCTCCTCATTTCAGGGGCTCAAGATTAATTGGACAAATGGACCATTATAAATAAAATATTCCTTTTAATACTTTGTAAAGGATCCTTTGAAGCAATGACGGCCTTTAGTGTCTTGGCCGTTGAGGTCACCATCGCTGGTCTCCAGTGTGAGGCTTTGCTGATTTACTGTGGTGACTTCACTTGTTGCTGGTTTGAGGTTCTTTCTGCCTTAAAGGGAACCAACCATCAGGATTTAGGGCTACCAAGTGAAGCCACTACCTTACAGGCTCTGGGATACTGAGTGCAATCATACCATTACTTCAATGACTCCATGTAGGATTGCTGATAAAAGTGTTATAGAAGTCCTTACAAAATGTGCAGCAGGGGGACAGAGTGTGCAGCAATTCGCATAAGAGGGGCTGGGTTTCTTTGCATTTCTGAACCTGTTCTCTAAGCAAGTGACACTACAACCCCGAACATGCTCCATAAACAGATCCCATCTGTGGTTTGTGCTAACAATAGCTGGGGTCTGTCCAGATCTGTGAGAGGAGACAAATCAGGATATGTAGAGACTTTGGGGAGAGGTGGGGGGGGGGGGGGGGGGGGGAACGACTTCTCCTGCTTGTGACATCCCAAGCAGGGAGATGGAGGGGGGAGGGTTTGGCTTAGAGAACACAGGTTCAGTGATACAAAGAAACCCAGCCTCTCTTATGCCAATTGCTGCACACTCCATCCCCCTACTGCACTTTAAGGACTTCTATAACAGTTATCTCTGCAATCATACATGGAATCATTGAAGTAAAGGTATGATTGCACTCAATATCCCAGAGCCTGTAAGGTAGTGGCTTCACTTTAAGAAGACCAACCAGCAGGTTTTAGGTCTATAAAGTTCGACTTATTCATGAGTAATGCAGCTCGCTGGGGCTGAGATCTGGTGAAGGCTTATTCATTGCAGAATATTCCACAGTTTTCGCAGGATATTTTGGGTTATTGTCTATCTGTCTGTGAAGCGCTGTCCAATTACTCTTGCTGCATTTGATTGGATCTGATCAAAAAGCATAATCCTGTACCTCTTTACAATTCATCTGGCTGCTTCTGTCTTCAGTTACATCAATAACACTAGTGACCCAGGGCTATTGGGAGCCCTGCATGCCCGGCCAGCACACTGCCTCCGCAATGTGTTACAGAGGACGTGCTGTGCTCTGGAGCAGGAGCAGTTCCACAGCTTCTTCATACTTTCCTCTTCAGGTTGATCTTGGTCTCATCTCTCCTCCGTTGCTTTGACAGAATTGGGCGACTTTTTTTTTTTTTTTTTTTAGAGATCCTTAATTTAAAAGTCTAAATCTTGCTTTTTTCATTTTATGGCTGATTAATGGTTTGCAGCTTTTGGTGAACCCTCTTGTATTTGCACCTTGGGGTGAATCCTCTATCTGCTGCAATATCTCCTCTTGATAGCAGACTTAGATACTGAAACAGACTTCCTGGAGATTGTTCTTCAATTGGTTATATAGGTATAAAGGATTCTGTGATCACCCACCACTGCTGTCTTCAGTGGACATCCAGGTCTTGGAGTTCCCAGCTTAGGGGCCTTTCACACTGCAGTTTTTTCCCTGATCAGTGTCCATTTGATTTGTGTGCCAAAACCAGGAGTGTCTCCAAAACTCAGAACAGGTGTCAATCTTTAAATTATACTTTTTCTCTGCAAGTTCCTCTCCTGGTTCCTCTCCGGGTTTTGGCACACAAATCTGATGGACACTGATCAGTGAAAAAACTGCAGTGTGAAGCAAGCCTTACCAGTGCATTTGTTTTTGTTATTTTTGCATAATGAACCAAACTGCAGATTTGGCCACTCCTAACACTTGTGCCATCTTGCTCAGTGATTTCTTCTTTTTCAGTCTAATGATGGTCTGTTTCTCTTCCATTCAGAGCTCCTTTGACCACATGTGGATTCAGAGCAACAGCTTCTAAACGCAAGTGCCACACCTGGAATCAGCTCCAGACCTTTTACCTGCTTAGTTGATGGAACAACAAGGGAATAGCGCAAGAAACCAATTTTAGAGCTTTTGAGATAATTGTTCATTTACTTTTGGTCCCTTGAAAAAGAGGCAGCTAAACAGTTACTCCAATTAGTAATTAGTATGTGAATACCTCAAACTAAAAGCTGAGAGTTGGCACTTTAAGCTCAGATTGATTATGTAACCATCTTGAATATGCTTTGGCAAACGCCTAAAATGCCAAAACTTGTGTCACTGTCCAAATATCTCTGGACCCAACCGTGTTTGTACATAAGGACAGTATTATAGCGTGAAAAAGGTGACGAGATTGGCACCACGTAGTTGAATTAATCTGTTAACACTTTCACAGCAGAGGGTGCATGAGAGGAGTATAATCGCTGTACCTCTGAAGGGACTCTTGTTTCCTCTTCTCACGCTCTCGGATGAGATTTTCTTCTTCAGCTTCCAGTCTACTAGAAGAGACCAAACAAAGAAAGTAATGGAAACCCATGTGGCTCAATAAGAAAAGGTCAGTCCCCCTTTAAGCAGCTATTTCAGGATTAGTTCATGTATGATCTAGTCCTATAAGAACATAGAGGCCGGTCCACCCACATACCTCAGTAATTCATTTGCAGAATTCAGAGCTGCATTCTAAATTCAGCCGGCGATCAGTCAGCACATTGCTGACAAACGCAGCTCTAATAGGGCAGCTGTTTGCTGTAAGTGACCTGAAACACTCATAGATGAGGACTCACTACATTTGTATCCACGAAATCCTCAAGACATTAAAGGGAGTCTGTCAGCATCGAACAACTGTTCAAACCAAGCACAGGCCCTCGGTGCACCCTTGGTGTGGCCACATAGTTAAGTGCATCTCCAACCGTCCTTATATTTTGATTGACAGCTCTGGCTTTATAGAGCCAGAGAAGGGAGGAGATAGATGCACTGAACTGTTTAGGCCTCAAAAAGGATGCACCAAGCGTCTGTGCTTGGTTTGAACAGTTGTTCTGGGTTCACAAGACTCTTGTAAATATATTCAGGCACATATAATGCTACCTGCCCTGATAAATTAGAGGTGCTTCTAGGCAACTGAAGCAAACCATCAGCTGTGAGCATGGCAAGGTATTCATGGACAATTGACAGCAAACAGATCATAAAAACAATAAGAAATGTGCATAACCTAGAAATTACACCCAACATTTAATTCAATGCCTTACATTTCATTAAGACAAAAACATCTTGAAATCGTGGCCAAGTGTGTGCAATGCCAGAACACTTGCTGCAGGGCCCAGCTTATATATGCTTTTTCCTCGTTCCTCATAGGCAGAGTCAAAGAAATGAAATTGGCTATAGCTATAGATGGGGTATGTCTATGGCATAGGACATTAGAAAAGGAAAAAGAAAAAGAGCAAGAAATACTTACAGCCGCGAACTTGAACTCTTTCGACAGTAGCAACAGTAACAGCAGCAAATTATTATACCCAGTAGAAGGATTCCCGCCACCACCGCCATTGCGATGATTAATGCTTCGAAGTTTACTGCAACAGGAGGGAAAAAAAAAAAAAAAAAGATTGGCACATGAACAAGAAAAAAGGTGGTCAAACGATAAAATAAGTCACAGTGAGTGCTACGTTCAAGATATAGAATCCTTATACAAGATCTCCTTCAAAAATGTGTCACTGGAGAGAAAATGTGCGTCTCCATTGCAACAGACTACAAAACAAACGCTGTGTAGTCTGATTCTATAAGCAAACACCCTTGTTTCCCCCTCTACTTTTTTTGCGCTTTACATGTGAAAAGGGCATACATACACAAGTACAATAAATCAAACACAATACAAGGCACAGACAGGTACAGGAGAAGAGAGGACCCTGCCCACGAGGGCTCACAGTCTACAAGGGATGGGTGAAGATACACTAAGAAGGGGTAGAGCTGGTTGTGCGGCTGCTTGGTGGACTGAGGGTCCCTTCAGGTTGTAGGCTTGTCAGAAAAGGTGGGTCTTCAGGTGCTTTTGGAAGGTTTCCAGGGTAGGCGATAGTCTGATGTGTTGGGGCAGAAAGTTGGGAAGCTCAGGAGAAATCTTGTATGCGATTGTGGGAAGAAGAGATAAGAGGGGAGTAAAAGAAGGTGATTGAAGGTTGTGTGTAGGTAAGTACCGGGAGACTATGTCACAGATGTATGGATGGGACACATTGTGGATGGCTTTGCAGGGAGACAGGTGGATAAGTCGGTCAGCAGAGTTTAGGATAGATTCAAGGGGTGAAAGAGTGCTAAAGTGGAGGCCAGAGAGTAGGAGGTTGCAGTAGTTGAGGCCGGAGATGATGAGGGAATGCACAAGTGTTTTGCAGTTGCTTGGTCAAGGAACGTATAGATCCTGGAAATGTTTTTGAGTTGGAGTCGGCAGGTGGCCAGAGCTTGGATATGTGGCTTGAATGAGAGGGAAGAGTCGAGGATCATCCCGAGGCATTGAGCATGTGGGACTAGGGAAATTTGACACAAGTAAAGGGGCAGTCACATGCATCAATATCGCTGCTACACGTGACGTTGCAGCGATATTGACGTGTGTGACATGGTATATCAACCAGCGATAAATCGCTGGTTGATGGTAGCCAGGTTTTCGGACAGGACCGAAAACCTGGCGATGGTTGCCCGGTGTACACACAGCATCGCTGCGTGTGACACCAGGAGACGCAATAAGCCAGTTCCCAGCGCTTGTCAGCAAGCCCTGGGAGCTGGTATCCAGGGTAAACTGCGTGCATCTAGGCAGCGTGCGCTGCCTAGATACCAGATTTATACCTTGGTTACCAGCCTTCTCCGCTCACCAGCTAATATCCAAGGTACACAGCGGGTAACTAGGGACCCTAGTTACCCACTGTGTACCTTGGATACCAGCCGGTGAGTGTGAGAAGGCTGGTAACCAAGGTATACATAGGGTATCTAGGCAGCATGCGCTGCCTAGATACCTGCAGTTTACCCTGGATCCCAGCCTACTCCAGCTAACTGCAGCCTGTCAGCGGGAGCAAGACATCATGGAAACGATATTTAAAGGATTTCCACGATGTCGCTGGTCCACTGATCGCTGTTGAGTCTGCCTGTGTGACAGCTCACCAGTGATCAGCCTTCAATGTCGCCAGCGATCATATTGCTGACGACATTGACTTGTGTGACGCCGGCTTAAGAAGTACTGGATATCTGCAAATCAGACTACATGAAGATCACTATGGGGGTGTAAACAAAACACTTTCCCTTTATTGAGGATTTCAACCCAAAAATTTAGTCCTTTTTATTGTAGCGACAATTCTGTAAAAGTGGCACTGTGAAGTAGAGCCATATTGGTTGTCCCACCACTAATTCATTTATCATAAACGTCCTTATTGCACCTACAAGCTGCCAAAAGGGCAGCCTCCAAAAAAGCTCATCTATAGGAAACAAGCAATATGGCAGCACTTTCTGCTGCCCCTTTGGCAAATCAGAGGAATGGCAAGTTTTTACAAAAGTTTTCTGCAGTTTCAGGTGTCCCCAACATGGTCCTTTGGGATCTGGGAGCATGCACCCCCGCATAGTGACAGCAATCAGAAGCTCTAATAGAGAAAGCGCAGGTATGGGAGAGGAGTGATGAGCTGTGAGATGTCACCGCACTCACTGGACTGACATTGTCATATCAGATCCAGCTCCAATCTACAGGAGCATCTAATAGTGGTAAACAAGCCGGCCGAGAGATACAACACTCAACAGGCTCCATCTTAAAAGAGCTGCAACATGAAGGGGTTTGCTGAGATATTGTCTACTATATAATCACCAAATGTGTGCCACAGACTTCCGGGGCTTATGTCGATATCCCACAAATGCACCGCGGTGCCATTGTGGGATAGCGACATAGGCGCCGGGAGAAAGTGACACCAATGCCACCGTCGAGAGAAAAGCGGCGCTAGCCGCTGATCTACCGATGGTAGCCACGACTCATCTCCCGCCGCACGGAGGTCAGCGGCAATGCAGCCAGGAGATTAGAGGCGTGCGTGCAACCGAAAGTACGCTGGCCGCCATATTGGAACACCCAAGTTAAGGATATTCCCATATGGTGGCCAGTAGCGATGCTGCCGCCAGCTCTCCCAGCTGCTCGCTCTCCCTCCTCCTCCCCCTGGTCGCTCCGTACTTATCCCCCCCCACCCCAGCACCATTGCAGGCTGGCTGTAGAAAGACATTCTGTTTGGAGCCGGTCATGTGACAGGCCCTCTGTCACGTCACATCAGCCTGCCCTGTCACATGACCGGCTTCACACTGATTCTCTTTAGCCTGCAATGGTAAAAATCGGACAGCATCGGATCTGATTTAGCCCCCATGTTCTCCAATCGGGATCGGATGTGCATTTAATGGAATCCGATCCGGTCTGATTTTTTTCCAGGAGCCAAAATTGTAGACTGCTGAGATTTTGGTATCCGAATCAAAAATTGGATTGCATCGGATCTGATGCGATCCGATTAAAATATGGGAGTCTATGGGGATCCGATAGAAAGTCGGATCCGGTATCGGATCCGATTATCTGCATTGAGCATGCTCAATACCCTAGACCACTCCCAAAACCTCCCACAGCCCTCCCCCAGCCATTTAAATCCTAATTAAAGTACTTTCTAAATGTATATTGGCATAGAATGGTCAAAGTCATTGAATTTCATGGCTTACAACTACTAGGGCTTAGGTGGTCTTAGGTTGAGATGGTGTCCGCCCACTTGAGAGTGGGATAGGGAGGAAAAGGAGGACAGGGATGTCAGCGTTAGGACTCATCAGACCTGGGGTCGCCTTGTCGCGGCTGATGAGCAAACGGACATTGGCCAATGTGCGTACCAAGAACCCCAAGAAAATAAAAAAATAAGATTGAGTTTTTTGAAAAAAACGTACGTTTTTAAATTCTTTCCTCAAATATATACCGCTTGTTAGCATGTTTGCACATTGGTAGTAGCTGAGTGCTGCAGAGAATTTTTTTTTCTAGTAATTTTATATATATATATATATATATATATATATATATATATATATATATATATATATATATATATATATATATATATATATATATATATATATATATATATATATATATATATATATATATATATATATATACATATATACATATACATATACACACACACATATGCATACATAAAAAATTTGTGACCCTAATTAAAGTACTTTCTAAATGTATATTGGCATAGAATGGTCAAAGTCATTGAATTTCATGGCTTACAACTACTGGGCTGTAACACACATACATATATACAAGCATACATATACGCTCTATGGGAGATCTAATAACAGGGGTCTGTGTTTTGTCCTTGCACTCTGACCTTTAGCTCTTTATTATGCAAAGATTAGTATAATTGTCAATGTGTAAAGCCAGGGGATGCAGATATAGAGATGAGCGGCACGGCTTGTCCATCCAGTAGCCACTGGTCTCATTCAGCTCCTACAAGGCACCTCCTCAGTGTTATACACTTTAATAGGGCACATGTACAGAGGAGGTCTTGAAGGTACAGCACCTCTTCTACTTAAGTGGTGCTGTATCTAAATATGGACCCCCTAGTGGTGGTAATAGGAATCTGAGGTTTTATGTGCAAAATAGAGGTAAACTGCAGATGTCTATTCTTCAGAACTAAAAGGAAACCAGTCACCCCACTGCGTACAAAGCCCGACCTGAGGGCAGAACCCAGTCACCCTGCTGCGTACAAAGCCCGACCTGAGGGCAGACCCCGTCACCCCACTGCGTACAAAGCCCGACCTGAGGGCAGACCCCGTCACCCCGCTGCGTACAAAGCCCAACCTGAGGGCAGACCCCGTCACCCCGCTGCGTACAAAGCCCAGCCTGAGGGCAGACCCCGTCACCCCACTGCGTACAAAGCCCGACCTGAGGGCAGACCCAGTCACCCCACTGCGTACAAAGCCCGACCTGAGGGCAGACCCCGTCACCCCACTGCGTACAAAGCCCAACCTGAGGGCAGACCCAGTCACCCCACTGCGTACAAAGCCCAACCTGAGGGCAGACCCAGTCACCCCACTGCATACAAAGCCCAGCCTGAGGGCAGACCCCGTCACCCCACTGCGTACAAAGCCCGACCTGAGGGCAGACCCCGTCACCCCACTGCGTACAAAGCCCGACCTGAGGGCAGATCCCGTCACCCCACTGCGTACAAAGCCCGACCTGAGGGCAGACCCCGTCACCCCACTGCGTACAAAAGCCCAACCTGAGGGCACACCCTGTGAGCTCGCATACAGAGTCCGATCTGAGAGCAGAACCCAACACCTTGTACAAAGTCCGATCTGAGGGCAGCAAGTTCTAGAGTAAAAGGAGCAGAGCAAAATTACACATACGTTTATGGAGAAACCCATTGAGTATCACTTGCCATTTATCCATTTTAGTCTCTGCTCATTTAAGAGTCCGGTGGGCAGTCTTAACCAGCAGCCACCTCCCACTGGACTCAAGCATCGACAGTAAAATTAATATAACCTAAATGAGGGTGATGACGTCACAATTGCACCCTCTCTAACCTGTCTCCCCCTCAGGTGCGCTCCCTGTGCCATCTCTCTCCTCACTGTGGTCTACAAAGATGGTGGCCGGGTAAGGAACTGATTTGCGCAGGCGCGGTTATGGTACCTTTACACGCGGCTACATTTCTTGGGTGGCTACAGGTAACTTACTGGTTGCAGTGAAATCATGGAGACAAGGTTGTATCTTATTGCTGTGTAAAAATGGAATAATCTCTCCATGATTTCACTGCAGCCAGTAAGTTACCTGTAGCCACCCTAGAAATGTAGCCACGTGTAAAGGTACCATTACTGAGGCTGCACCATATTTGGACATCCAGGTGTCCAAAGATGGGAGTGGTCAGAGGAACTGCGCCTGCGTCAACCTTTCAGTTGTGTGAAGTGCTGCGTGCGGTGGGTCCTTGGCGTCTGTTTTGGGTGTAGGCAGCACTGCTGGTGATACTGTGCAAGGGGCCAGCATCACCAGTGGGTGTCATAATTGCACCCCCATCACTTGGATGTGCAAATAAGGCTGTCACTGGAGTGCGATTCGCGGACAATCTGACGCCAGAAGTGATGACGGACAGGACAGCGCATTTCTGTAATTAGACAGAGGTTGCAGTCTTGATATAGATTATATAGAATCTGAGGGCTGTTTCTCTCCCCTGTGTGCCAAGTCTTTTCCCTACTAACAGGGTGCCCATGTGGGCTGCCTGCTTTTCTCCCCCCCACTAATATAAGACCCCTGTGCACTGCCTGTGTCTCAACCCCCTGCAAGGGGCCTCTCTGCACTGCCCGTCCCCCCACCCCCCTGACAGGGAGCCCCTGTGCACTGCCTGTTTCTTCCCCCCCCCCTCCTGACAGGGGGGGCTCCCTGACATGGGTGGGGGTGCCCAGACAGAGCACACAGTGGCCCCGTGTGCAGTTTCTCACCTCACCTGCCGGCACTGATGTGCACAGCATCAGACTGCTGGCAACTTATGAATTAGCTGCCAGAAGATGTCACTATCCTCAGGTGGCATCGATCTCCTTCACCGCTGGGTATAGAGACACCGCTGCCAGTTAACTCATAATCTGTCAGCAGTCCGTGTACATCGTACAGCAGTGAGGCAGAAGAAAACACCCGGGAGGTGACGTGAGAAACAGCACACTTGGGCTCCCCAACAGGGGTATGGGGAGGGGGTTCTAAGGCAAGACAAAATGGTGTCCCTGACAGCAAGTGGTGCCCCTCCAGGTTGTTCAGGGCTCTGGCACCTTCCCAGGTATGCCAGGTGCCGACGCCAGCCCTGCTTGGTGCCAACATGTGGCTTATTTGCATTCGATGGCGCATTGCATGCAAATCAGCCATGTGCCCAGGTAGCACGCACTCAATCGCTGCTGGGCTGCCTGTCCCCGACGCCAGCTCTACGCATGCACACTTACTCATGGGCAAGATGAGGACATCGGGATGCCGGAAGTGGATGACCGACCCCACAAGGAAATTACATAAAGTAGATGCTACTGAATCTTTTCACACAAACCTTCGTATCATACCGCTCAGCTCTCCTCGCTCTAGAACATGCTGCCCACAGGTGTCCAGGGTTCTCTGTAAGGGGCACATTTTGTCTTAGTCCTGAATGGAGAATTCAGCTATCATTGTAACAGTATTCAAGACGTAATATTGCATTAGAAACTTCTCTAATGATTCCCGATGGCAGACTACACGGTGCCCGGTTGGCATTTCGTTCATGCTGAAGCCAGTGCAGTCACTTCGGGTGGATCCGATCCCAATGACGGCCTCCATGGCCCTCTCCCATCTCTGCCGGGCACAGTCTCATTACCTTCCTCCTCCACTCCCGGGGCTGACGACATCTTGTTAAGCATGTCACAGATTTGTAGGCAGCGCTATTCGGAAAGTGGTGCGCCTTCATCTACCATGATATAATGGACCGCTGGTGCACCCCAAGATTGGGGTCACAGCATTAAAGGGACGGCGCCACATCTCGACGGCCAGTAATTTGGCCATTAATAATGAAGTGAGGACGCGGCGTTCGCTTCTACCCGATGTCCCGCAATTAGTTCAAGCAAGAAGGGGGGGGGGGGGGGGGTCTGTCAAAACGAGCAAATCCAGCAAATAGCAGGGAAGGCAGAACACATTCTCGTTCATTAGCCTCGCCTTTGAATCCTGCAATATTAAGAGCATAATTTAGCCCTAATTGCCGAATGCCAGAGCCCGATAACATTTATACAGGACGGATCCTGACAATTCCAAATGTCGGTGTCTTTTGCAGCTGTCAGCAAAACGAGACCCCCTGCTGCCGGGATAGACTGGACTCTGCTGCCACCTAGTGGGCAGAAAGCAGAACTGCACGTCCAGGAGTTACACAGCTTTTCCATCTGGTGCAGATTGGAATTTTCTTTCCTGCTGGATTGTCTTTTAATTTCATGTAAATGGGCTTATTTGTTTTGGTGGGCTAACCGTACTCGTCTGCTGAATGGCACTGATCCGTCACCGCCTCGGAGACAATTTGCATTATTAGCAGACATTTATGCTAATAGGTCTGAAAGCTGCCGAGATATTTAACAGGATAGTTTGCATACATTAGACCGGCTGCAAATGCCAGAGCGTCGGAGTGAAGCCCATGGGGAGGGGAGGAGGCATCTGTATATTCTATACCCATCATTTCAGGTATATTAGTGCAGTTTAGGGTAATTTGTGGCCACAATTAAAAATTAAACAATTTATTCAACTGTATAATGAAGCTGGTCTGAAAAGGAAAAAGATAGTTGCCTTCTTTTAGGACCGGCTCCACTCCTGACCAGAGGTTATGTGCAGTACTGCATCTCAGTTCCATTCACTTCAATGGAGATGATCTGCAGTATCAGACACAACCTAGGTGTGGCGCTGTTACAGGAGCAGCAGTTTTCTCATGGAAGTCTACGGGCGAGAGGCATCAATGGAAGTTACTTACTGCAAGATGCAGCCATCCGTACACAATGTACCAGTTATTGAGCTCAGTGGAGCTAAAGAAATATACGTTACATATCTTTTTTCTACATTTTATTTTCTAGAGTGCATTACATGGATTATAAGTTTCCCTATGGCATTTTGGGTGAAAATGTGCTTTCACCTGTAGGAAAAAAAAAAAAAAAAAATCAAATCTTCCTTAAAAGGTACCGCAACACCTTACGTCAGATGTGATGCCGCGGTGCGCGCTCGCTTTTGACATCGCAGCCTAGCTGTCGCACAGCAAGATGTTGCCGGTGATGGCACTGCGATGTTGGCGCAGCGATCGCTCGCTGGGCTGGGATTAACCCAGCGAGTGATCCGCTGCAATGCAGTGAATAGGCGGGATCGGCCGTGACATCCCTATTGTGGCGTCACACCGAACGATGCCGCAGGTCAACACCGACTTGACCAACTATCATTGTTGAATTGCGCGTTTACACGCAACAATGAGGTCGTTTCAACATCGTCCCTGACTTCACTTTTGAATGATGTCGGGAACGATGTTGAAAGGTGTAACGGGGCCTTAAAGATGTGCCACAACAACTGTCCATTTTATTTACTAGATCTTAGAATAAAAATAAGTTACACAACTGGATGTTAAATAAAAAAATGTTCCTGTCCAGAGATGCTTATAAATGTATCCGACCATTCAGGAACAGGTGGGATATACCACAGCTCCTGGGGTGGAAGGACGAGTATATACAGACATTACAGACGGGGGAATCACAGAATATAAGAGTATACAGATATATTCTGTGATCCTCAGTTGTAATGTCTGTATACCCTTATATTCTATGATCCCCGGCTGTAATAAGACTATACAGACATTTACGTTTGGGTAAAAAGTTGGAGCTTTAAACAAAAAAACAAACCCAACACCAAAAATCAGTTTTCATTGAAGATTTGTTCTTTAATTATATTTTCCAAATATATACATATTTTTATGTACATTTTTCATTTATTGTTCTATTTATCTATATTTCTGCAATTACCGTAGGTTTCTTTATTTTTCAAGGATATATGTTAGTTTCTTTTTATCTAGATTTTTCTAATATTACATATTTATTATTTTTTACCTATATTTTTCAAATCTGTATAATTTTTCAAGTACATTGTATGTATATGATGTCAATTAACCATAAAAAAATTCACTGCAGCACTCAGCTA